>JAZFAU010000949.1:0-32669 GCA_037178615.1 Dione vanillae
TTCTTTTAGACCCGATACCCAATTATGTAGCCAACCGTAACTACAACGGAAAGGGTTACACTCCTCAGTACCAAAGTCTCGCCGTCCCCCGCCGTAACAGGGAGGGGCCCCCCTCTCACAACGGCACGCCGCGCCTCGGGCGGGGGGGCCAGTGGTCCATGACCGCCCTATCACCTTCTTCGGCAGCCATTAATGCTCATTTATTCTCTGGGGCGGGGCACACCCGTCCCCCCCCCCCCGGTGACGCTGTAAAACCCAAATTGGGGTCAACAGTTTCAAGCCCTTCAAAAAAAAAAAAAAAAAAAAAAAAAAACTGTCCCCGACTACTACCACTACGTCGTTGTCTCCGTTGTAGTGTTCTCGTGCGTACGTGCGTGTGTATAATTGTGTGATACGTGAAAATAATAAAAAAAAAATTAAAATGGCCGATACAGCAGTCGCATCCGAAGCACCCGCACCGGCTACGCCCGCGACGAAACCCAAAGCGTCGGCGGCGACGGCCGGCGGCTCCGCGGCCGCAGCGAAGAAGCCAAAGGCGAAACCGACCCACCCCAAGACCTCCGAGATGGTGAACAGCGCCATCAAGGAGCTCAAGGAGCGCAGCGGTTCCTCGCTCCAGGCGATCAAGAAGTACATAGCGGCCCAGTACAAAGTGGACGCCGAGAAGTTGGCGCCGTTCATCAGAAAGTACCTGAAGAGCGCCGTCGAGTCCGGCGCTCTGATACAGACCAAGGGCAAAGGCGCTTCGGGCAGTTTCAAGCTCGAGTCCAAGTCGTCCGCGTCGAAGGGCAAGCAGGCGTCCGCCGGGGCCGGCGGCAAGGGATCCGCCGCATCGGGCGCCGCCTCCGCCGCGTCCTCCGGCGGCGCTAGGTCGAAGAAGGCCGCCGGAGCCGCGGCCGCCGCCTCCGGCAGGGGCGGCAAGAAGGCAGCCGCCGCGGCCGCGTCCGCCGCCTCCGCGTCGTCGCCGTCGAAGTCGTCCAAGGCGAAGGCCGCCATCAAGGACAAGAAAGCGGCCGCCGCCAGGAAGAAGCCGGCCGCCGCGTCCGCCGCGGCCAAGAAGGCCTCCGCGGCCGCCGCCGCCGCCGCGTCGGCGTCCTCCTCGAAGGCGAAAGGCGCCGCCGCATCCAAGGCCAAGAAGACCGCCAAGCCACCGACGAAGAAGCCGAAAGCACCCAAACCCAAGAAGGCTGCGACACCCAGATCCAAGCCGGCGGCGAAGAAGGCCGCGTCGGCTGCGAAAAAGTAATATCAAAGTGTTAAACGAATTAACGCTCAGTAAGATAATTGTGCGAGTGTTGTTGTTGTTTGTGTTGTTGTTGTTGTGCGGCGGTGATGTGCTTGCAATAATAATAATAATGCAGCGTAACGATATGGTTCACGTTAAGCGTTCCACAACTGTGACGTCATCACCGTCATCGTCCACGGCTACTCCAACGACGACGACGACGACGGCGACGACGACAACGAAACACATGAATTCTTACCACAAGACGGCGTCCCGACGACGTCGCCGTGGCCGTGGCCGCGTGGTAGCAGCAGCGGCGGCGGTGACGACGATAGAACGTCGAAATGTGCAATATTACGCACGACAAAAAGCCCTTTTCAGGGCTAACAAACGTTTCAGAAATATTAAATTACTAGTTTCTACGATGAGACGTCTCTATCACGTATCAAATATATGTATATATATATATATATATAAAAAAAAAGAAGAACTTACCAATTAAATCATGTAGCGTGCGAACCTTATTCATCCCAACACGTTTACGACTTCATTTCACTCCTATCACACTATCTGCAATCAATAAAAATACACAATATTAGCATGTGACATGTGCACCATTCATTATAACAATAATATATACATATAATATATAATAAAAATAACCATTATGAATTTTACACTGCAAACAAACATTCAACTGATTTGGCGGCAAAAATCCCAACCACAGTATATACAAAAATAAATTGACGTAGCTTTTCATATTTCGAATATGAAAGGATTAGATCTTAGCGATATTCAGCCTACACAGATAAACAAACACAAAAAAAAAAAAAAAAAACTATATATATATTATAATATAATATTTATATGTTTAAATATTTTATTTTGTTATTTACTTTATTTTATAATTATCATTATATATTTTTTTTTTTTTTTTTTAAGGCGGTGATAACTTTAATTTAGTAATAAAAGAAAACGAAACATAAGAAGATCTCGGCTGTCCTCGGCTTTCCTCGACGTGGATATCGTGCGCGTTCGTAGCCACAGTCGCTGAGTCGCATCCCCACCTACTGTGCGCGCCGTGTGGCAGTATAAAACCCACTTTTGGCAAAAATTCTATATAAACTCACGTAGAACCGCCGCGCGCACACACGCTCGCGGACGTTATTATCTTTGTTTTATATTTATATCAACTCTCCAAATAACATGTCGGGTCGCGGTAAGGGTGGCAAAGTGAAGGGAAAGGCAAAGTCTCGCTCCAACCGTGCAGGACTTCAGTTTCCCGTCGGACGTATACACAGACTGCTGAGGAAGGGCAACTACGCAGAACGCGTGGGTGCCGGCGCACCGGTGTACCTCGCGGCCGTGATGGAATATCTGGCCGCCGAAGTGCTCGAGTTGGCCGGAAACGCGGCCCGCGACAACAAGAAGACCAGAATCATCCCCAGGCATCTCCAGTTGGCGATCAGAAACGACGAGGAGTTGAACAAGTTGCTCTCTGGCGTTACGATCGCGCAGGGCGGTGTCCTGCCTAACATTCAGGCCGTGCTCTTGCCCAAGAAGACCGAGAAGAAAGCCTAATTCTCACACCTCTTCAGTGCATAGTGCTGCGTGACGTCACGTGTGTGTGTGTATATGTGTGTTTTTCTGTGTGCGTGCGAGTGCCTGTCGCGTCGTAGATTGCGCGCGGCGCACACACAGATACAACTATCCACCACCACCACCACCACCAGCATTGTGCGCCGAAAAATTATTAAAAGGCCCTTTTCAGGGCCACAATATACATCCGTAAAAGCTTTGAAATTGCATAAAAGTTTCACTGTGCGAGACGTCTCACCTTCACGTCATGACATGACAAATAGATAGATATATATCACATAATAATAAATAGACTATTTACTACATGAAAGACAATTAATAGTATTATATATATATATATATATATATATATATATATATATAATATATTATATATATATATATATCTATATATATATATATATATATATATATATATATATATATATATATATATTTCCAAAAAAAATAATATAAATAAATAGAAAATTCAAATAAGAATTGGCAGATAATAATATTAATACTTGTTATTATTACACATTTGTTCAGTTAGTATTGACGAACAATACTAACTACTATTTTTTTTTTTTTTTATAATGTATAATAAAAAGAAAATTTGAAAATTCAAATAAGAATTGGGAAATAATAATAATTGGTATTATTTACATAGACATTTGTATATATATATATATATATATATATATATATATATATATATATATATATATATATATATATATATATATATATATATATATATATATATATATATATATATATATATATAGTGTGTGTTTGTTTGTTTATAATTAATATACGTATCAACTTGCTGAGGGTGCAGGGCAGCGTGGTGAAGGGGGGGGGGGGGGGGGGGGGGGTTGTGTTAAAAAAGGGGGGGGGGGGGGGGGGGTCTCGTCCCCGTTCTTGGTCGCGCGTACGGAGTTCTCATTGGTCGATTCAGTGTCGGTGACTAGTGAACGTCGCTAGCGTTTGTGCGTTCACCCAAAGTGAGTACATCTCGAGTTCGACAACGAACTTTTATTACAGTGCCTGTAAGCCTGCCAGTGCTGTGTCACTATTATCACATCGATCAATATCAATAATATAAATCGCAATGCCGCCCAAGACTAGCGGAAAGGCCGCCA
This sequence comes from Dione vanillae, assembly GCA_037178615.1. Taxonomy (NCBI): domain Eukaryota; kingdom Metazoa; phylum Arthropoda; class Insecta; order Lepidoptera; family Nymphalidae; genus Dione; species Dione vanillae. The sequence continues at coordinate 3,949 of JAZFAU010000949.1, forward strand.
AGAAATCGGGCAAAGCCCAAAAGAACATCTCCAAATCGGACAAGAAGAAGAAGAAGCACAAGAGGAAGGAGAGCTACGCCATCTACATCTACAAAGTGCTCAAACAAGTCCACCCGGACACCGGTATCTCCAGTAAGGCGATGTCCATCATGAACTCTTTCGTGAACGACATCTTCGAGCGAATCGCCGCAGAAGCGTCCCGTCTCGCCCACTACAACAAGAGGTCCACTATAACATCCAGGGAGGTGCAGACCTCTGTGAGGCTCCTGCTGCCCGGCGAGTTGGCCAAGCACGCGGTCAGCGAAGGCACCAAAGCCGTCACCAAGTACACGAGCTCCAAGTGAAGTGTGTGTTCCTTCGTGACAAATGCGAATGCGCAAGTGCGGCAAACAGTGTCTCGTCGGCGGTGGTGGTGGTGTACGCGGTGTGTCTGCACCGTCGCACTCCTCCGCCTCCTCTACCTGCGTGGTGTGTTGTGCACCGTCGCATGTGCGTGTTCGCAAGAACACAAAAGTCAAAAGGCCCTTTTCAGGGCCACAAAATTATTCATGTTGAAATATACAGTTTCTCGCAAAACGTTCTAGAAAAGCTTATGTGTATATATACATATAAGTGTCTATATAACAACAACAATAATAGTTAAGCATGTTTTACATAAATAAATGCGACCTTAAAAGAAAAATTAGAAAAATAAAAAAAATAATAAGTGACATTCTTCCAATAAGATTATTAAACTTTGTTCATTAGCTAATTAATTAACAATTATAAATATATGTATATTATGTTCACTAATAGCTCATTGCATTACCATCATTGTTGTTATCGTTAGATATTATTATTATACGTGATTAGAGAAACAAGAAATAAAAAGAAAAAATAATAATATATAAACAAATACTAATCAGAGAAATTATATCTATCTATTACTAAATGGTAATCATCATATTTGTTAGGTGAATACATAATGTATATAACACGGCTCCATCCAGGCGTATCTGTAACGATCGAACGATCTACTGTCGCCTAAACACTTAATCTGATCCTGACGCGACGATCCTTAATCCTCAACGCTAACAATGTTCAATGCCGAATATACTGCACACTCAGTACGACGAACGCGACGCTTCGTTCGTTCATCTTCGGCGAGAGAGTGCGCCGCTGTGCGAATGAGACGGCACGTATAAATATCACCACTGTATAAATGGGGACTTTTTCGGTACGTTCCTATCATTCTCATTTCAGACTCTGACGACGCACGACGTGTCGTACGTCTCCTCCTCCGTATAATAAATCGTAACCGCGGTATTATTATTATTATTGTTCGTTGCGCGTGTGTTGTTGTGTGAGTGTACAGAATAATGGCACGTACCAAGCAGACCGCCCGAAAATCTACCGGTGGCAAGGCGCCGCGCAAGCAGCTCGCCACAAAGGCCGCTCGCAAGAGCGCACCGGCCACCGGCGGTGTCAAGAAGCCTCACAGGTACAGGCCCGGAACCGTCGCCCTCCGTGAGATCCGTCGCTACCAGAAGAGCACAGAGCTGTTGATCCGCAAGCTGCCATTCCAGCGTCTGGTGCGTGAGATCGCGCAGGACTTCAAGACCGATCTGCGTTTCCAGAGCTCCGCCGTGATGGCCCTCCAGGAGGCGAGCGAAGCTTATCTGGTCAGTCTCTTCGAAGACACCAACCTGTGCGCGATCCACGCCAAGCGCGTGACCATCATGCCCAAGGACATTCAGCTCGCGCGCCGTATTCGCGGTGAACGCGCCTAATGTAATATCGAAATCGATTTTACTTGCACGATCGTAACGATCGGACACACACAAAAGGCCCTTTTCAGGGCCACAAATTTTTCTGACATAAAAAAATGTCGTTTCATATGCGTACCAAGAATCGTCGTAGTACTCAATAAAAAAAAAAAAAAAAAAGAAAAAATTTACAATATAATAATAATAATAATATACAAAGATAAATTATAAATATATATCGGTTAACATAGGTGTATATGTATATATGTGTGTGTGTGTGTGTGTGTATATATATATATATATCTATATATATATATATATATATATATATATATATATATATATATATATGACTTTAAACATACATAAATATATTGAGTATGTTATTCTCATTGTTACGCCGATAGTAAATAGTCTAACTATTTGTATATCGTGTAGTCTGTTAAAAAAAATTTACTCAGTTTTAAATAACATATTACTATAAGTAAATAGCGCTCATTATTATTGTTAGTTACATACGAATATTAGTAATTTATTCCTATGCTTCTCTTGTACGTTTACGTTTCTTACAAGAAAATTCGTACTCCCCCCACCGCTCCTGTCTATTATTGCGTTGTCGACGAACGAACTTATCCGAATAGTGCCGACAAAAGTCGAACCGCATAGCGCCGTACGATAGGTATATAAAGAGGGGTCTTAAATGTGTCCTAACGACAAAAACCGTAAAAAGCTTAACGACCTTAGGAGAAGAGTCAAATCCCAATTTGAACAACTCAGAGGCGAGTCTTGGGATGTTCGGCTCGAGGGGCTCACGCCAACGGCCCAGGCATTCTGGGCGTTGTCGAGAACCTTTCGATCCGACACAGTGGCGACTATGCCTCCTCTCACTAAGCCGGATAACTCTACCGCGGCCGACGACACAGAAAAAGCGGAATGCCTCGCAGATAGTTTAGAAGCGCAATGCTCACCGAGCAGTCAGCCATGCGACCCGGAACACCTATCGATGGTGGACTCCGAGGTGGCAGAGTGGGCATCGATGCCCCCGACCGGCGAACCGGTTCGCCCGACCGACGTAGACGAAGTCAAAAATATCCTCAAGGACCTCAATCCCAAGAAGGCCCCGGGGCCTGACAACATCCCCAACAAGGTCCTTAAGAATCTTCCGATCCAATTCGTGTCTTTATTGGTCATGATTTCAATGCTCTTCTAGCAGGGTGCTCCTTCCCCGCCGAATGGAAGGAAGCCACCGTCATAGGGATTCGAAAACCCAATAAACCCGCCCACCTACCCTCGAGTTACAGACCCATCAGCCTCATCAGCTGCCTTGGGAAAGTCTACGAGAGAATCGTACTCGCTCGCATTAAAGAAATAGTAGAGACGAAGAAACTGCTCATCGACGAGCAGTTTGGATTTCGACAACGGCACTCTGCCGTTCATCAAGTTCACCGACTCACAGAACATATCGCTAAGTACCACGTACACCGTTCGATCCGCAGCGACACGGCTGCCGTATTCTTAGATATCGCTAAAGCATTCGACAAAGTTTGGCACAACGGCCTGCTCTTCAAGCTCCGCCGTATGGCCCTCCCGGACACTCTCGTGCACATCATTCGAGAGTACTTGTCGAACCGCACGTTCCGCTACCGTATAGAAGGGACCCTCTCGTCGCGTCGTCCCGTCCGCGCTGGAGTCCCACAAGGCTCCACACTCTCCCCCCTTCTATACGCACTGTACACGAGCGATATTCCGCGCGTTCCAAAAGTAGAACTCGCGATGTACGCCGACGACACCGCGCTCTACACCACGGACCGCTCCGCTTGGATCCTAGCCGAAAGACTGCAACTCGCGGCCGACGCCTTAGGCGATTGGTTTAGCAAGTGGCGGTTTGAGGTCAACCCGGAGAAGAGCGCAGCGGTACTCTTGCCGCGTAACCGCTACGAACCCGTCTCAACTATACGGCTCCAAAACAAACCAATCCCTGGGAAAACCAGGTCAAATATCTAGGCGTCATCCTAGATTCGCGATTCACTTTCCGCCCTCACATTAGACACGTGAGAAACAAAGACATGTTAATCCTGAGCAGGCTGTACCCTCTCATATGCAAGCGGAGTAAAATGTCACTTCGTAACAAGCTGACATTGTACAAAACTTGCATCCGCCCCATAATGACCTACGCCAGTGTAGTGTTCGCACACACTAACACAGATCTCCTTCAGAGAGTCCAAAATAAATTCCTCAGCATAGCATCCGGATGCCCCTGGTACGTTCGCAACGTTGACCTACATAAAGACTTCGAATTGGAATCGATCAAAGAGTTCTGCAAAGGCTTAGCCAAGCGCTACTACGAGCGCGCAGACTCTCACCCTAATCCCCTAATCGTTCAAGCGTCTAAGTACGCTCCCCATCCTCACAAATTACTTCGACGCCCTCGAAGCGTTCTTTTAGACCCCGATGACCCAATTACTGTAGCCAACCGTAACTACAACGGAAGGTTACACTCCTCAGTACCAAAGTCTCGCCGTCGCCGCCGTAACAGGCGACGCGGCCCATCTCTCACAACGGCACGACCGCGCCTCGGCGCGGCGGGGCCAGTCGGTCCATGACCGCCCCTATACACCTTCTTCTGAGCAGCCATTAATGCTCATTTTATTCTCTGGGGACGAGGCACACTCCGTCCCCCCCGCCCGGTTGACGCTGTCAAGACCATGAGGTCAACAGGCATCAAGTCCTTCATGAAAAAAAAAAAAAAGTGGGCTTACATTTCAAAAGTCTGTAACGCTGGGAGTCGAACGTCTCACCGCCGTTTAAGTTACGCGAAAAGTTAATTTAACTGCATCAACCGTCAACATGAACCGGTCGCGGTAAAGGTGGAAAGGGATTGGGAAAAGGTGGGCGAAGCGTACCAGGAAAGTGTTGCGTGATAACTCCAGGGTTATCACAAGCGGCCAGCCGTCGTCTTCGCCCGCAGGAGGTGGTTGGAAACGTATATACGGTCTTCTGATATACGAAGAAGAACGCTGGTGGCTGGAAAGTGTTCCCGAGAACGTGATCCGCGGACGGCCGTCACCTGACACCGAGCACGCCAGAGGAAATGACCGTCAACGCCTGGGACGTCGTGTACGCCCTGATGACAAGCGACAGTGGCCGCACTCTGTACGGTTTCGGCGGTAATTACGACGGGCCGAACGACTAGCCTGCCGCCGACAGACGCACAGCCGAGAAACAACCGCGGTGTGTCGCGTTTGGATGTCTCGTCCGGGAAAGGAGCCAATTCGTAATAGACGCCGCCGCCGAAGCCGCACCCAGCGCGTGACGCTCTCGTCTGTTATGGGGCGGGTCGCGAGGGGGGGGGGTTGTTCAGTGTGTGGTGTGTGCGTGCCAGGTGATAAAAGTGTTTGTTTCTAAATATTTGAAGAACCTTCTATATACATGATCCACTTCGCCTCACACTATCGCTCGCTCGCTCGCGGTGGGCCGACGGTGATGGTGATGGTGGTGGTGTGGTGATCTTCTCCAACGGCGTCGATGTCCCGTTGGCAGGGTATCCATAAAAAAAGGCCCTTTTCAGGGCCGCATATGTTTCGAAATTTTAAAAATAAAAAAATGTTTCTCCGCGCAAGCCAGTCTCTGTATGATGAAATAACACAACAAAAACTATTCATAATAACAATAGTGGCGTAATACATTGCTCTTATAAGAATACACCCCATAACAACACGCAAAGAGTGTAACTACATGTATGTAAACCACTCTCATTATACATTAACGAGAGTACTTAGTATCGAGTTAAAAAAAATACTTATAGTAATAATAAATCTTTATATACTTAAACCGACCTGATTACTACATTACTACTACATATGAAAAGTATCCTAAGAAGTTATAACACATAATACATAACTCATGATAAATTCATTATATTTTCACATTTATACATGTCCGGTCAACTAGTTCGATAAAAATATATATACAAATATTTTTCTCTTATACCTTAATATTAAATATGTATTATATATAAAGATATGATTATATAATATAGATATAGTTGTTTTCTCTTTGCAATGTACCGTCGCGTAATGCTTCATGAGTTTTTTTTTTTTTTTTTTTATAATATTACTGTTGATCATTCCTCGAATCAAAATCTTCACTAATGTCCTTTAAACGAAACAAACTCACGCATATGCGCACGGGCATACACATAATCCTATCGGAACTACCATCCCAACCCAATATCATCTCGAAACGAAACGCCCGCCGCGATTCTCGATCCCCGCCCGCCCGAGCCCGCACTCCGGACTACGTTTACTAATCATCATTTTATTTTATTTCATTATATTTATTTACTTTATTTTATCCAAAGTCACTCACCGATTATTGGTATAGGTCGCCGGAGTAGACGGATCGGTGGCGGCGGACCGGCGGTGAGGCAGTTTCCTTAGCGGATGCATGCGTGGTGTGTTTTACAGGGCTCCACGGAGAAGATCCCGCAGACGGCACACCGCCCGCACGCCTGCAGGCCGTCTTCCACGGGGCGAGACGGGTATTATTCGCTATTCGATCTGCAGACGTTAAATCATTGTTTAATTAAATTTTATAGAGAAAAATGACTTGTAAAACACGATAGAGGTACGCGAGTAGTGAGCACCTCGAACGAATTCAGGGGGTTTCGTATTTAGGACGGGACGCCGTCTCGGCCCAAATTTCGCGCTAGTGTCACGGGACAGGTTCACAAGCGAGCCCTCACGGGTAGCGGGTAGCTTATACATATCAAATATGTAAAAAAATCTGAGTATTAGAGGCTGTTAGTGAAAAGTTTTGTTGCGTCGTACGAGGGAAAAGGCTAGCGACACCGTGGCCTCTGCCTCACGGTATCGCTAACGCTCTACTGCACTAGCGACCTCACCCCCGCTAGTAGCGTACAATCTCGCCCATATATAAAACTTATTCTCGCTCGTCCCCGGACTACTAAACCACGACGTCTTGTTCAGTTGTTAGTGTTCTCGTGCGTACTGGTGTTGTGCGTGTGGTATAATGTGGGATACTGAAAACATAAACAAAAAAAAAATAAAATGGACGATTACGCAGTCGCATCCGAAGCTCCCGCACCGGCGACCGCCCGCGAGAAACCCAAAGCGCGGCGGCGCCGGACGGAGCTACCAGCGGCGCAGCCAAGCGAAGCCAAAGGCCTCGAAACAGACCCACCCCAAGGACCTCCGAGATGGTGAACAAGCGCGCATCAAGGAGCGCAAGGAGCGCAGCGGTCCTCGCTCCAGGCGATCAAGAAGTACCTTAGCGGCCCAGTACAAAGTGGCGCCAAGAAGTTGGCGACGTTCATCAGAAAGTACCTTGAATAGACGCGTCGAGTCCGGCGCTCTGAGACAGAACAAGGGCAAGGGCATTCGGGGCAGTTTCAAGCTCGCGTCCAAGTCGTCCGTCGTCGAAAGGGCAAGCAGGGTCCGCCGGGGCCGCGGCAAGGATCCGGCCGCATGGGTCTCGCCGGCTCCGCCGCGTCTCCGGGCGGCGATAGGTCGAAGAAGGCGACGAAGCCGCGGCGCCGCCTCCCCCCGGCAGGGGGCGGCAAGAAGGGCAGCCGACGCGGCCGCGTCCGCCGCCTCCGCGTCGTCGCCGTCGAATCGTCCAAGGCGAAGGCAGCCTCAAGGACAAGAAAAGCGGCCGACGAAAGGAAGAAGCAGAAGACGGCCCGCCGCGTCCAAAAAAAAAAAAAAAAAAAAAAAAAAAAAAAAAAAAAAAAAAAAAAAAAAAAAAAAAAAAAAAAAAAAAAAAAAAAAAAAAAAAAAAAAAAAAAAAAAAACAGGACGGCATGGGATGAAAACAAAACATCAATTGGCTATAAACCTAGCATAAAAGGAAATATGAGGCCAAAACGCCGGAGCGATAGAAGGAAATGTGTGTGAAGAACGTCCAAGAGTGGCCATGCATATAACAGCTGGATTAATTAGGACTCATAGCTAATAGGAGCAATGGATATACGTCGTCATGAGTCGCTGTGTCATCAAGATGTCATTTAATGTCTTAAGACAAAAGCAAGTTATAACCTTGTGCATTGTGTTCGTTTTGTATTAACTAGCTTTATTATTAAACCAGTGTATAATAATAAAGGCCTACATAGAGAGTGCCAGCAGACACATCGGTAAGATATTTTGTCGCACTGGATTCTAAACAGGCTTGGGTTCAATTCTTTTAGCGTTTTAGCTTGCTTTTGACGATTAAGGTGATGGATGGTAGAGTAGTAAACATTACGGTCAAGTATTCCTAAAAGCAGCAAATAAACTAAAACCGTTCGTTTCATGTGTGTAACACGACGTAAAGTGAAGCCGTGCAATAAAAGAATCAATACCAGAATCCCCACGCAGTATATTGTGTTAAGGGGGTAGCGTAGGGATTATCTGAAAGGTCGATAGCTATTGGACACATCGATGTTAGTCACCTATCGGCGTGGATTGTGAGCAGGTACAGAATGGTATTCGGGGGCAAGTAGCAGGGTCAACCCGGGACTGTCAGTATAGTGGCACAAATGGATGAGCGTATAAAGCAAACATGGATAAAATTGACACTTTAGGTTTGGACAGAAAAACATTAACAGAGCTTGAAATAAGTTTAAAGTAAATTAAATAAACACCCCAGTGATATCGGCTTGTATAAGGGGGGGAGAAGGTAAGACACTAACACGCGAGATGGTAGCGAAATCAAATCGGGTGGACTTTAGAACAAGAATTTATAAAACAACAATTGTTATGAGTATGCCGTGCCGTAAAATAGAGTAAGCATGTCGTTCCGTGGCTGTGTGGGGGATTGGTGACCGAGTGAGCCGCGTTGTAAAGAAGTAATCGCTAGAGGGGTGCGATATCTACCTCCAGACGTCAGCTTGGGGCCAAATACGATAAACACTGGAATAGTCATGACATTTCTCTATAAGTGATAATGTTCAAATGCACAAGGTGAGGTTCAAAATATAGGGCGTTTTTCGTTGTATTCTCGCGTGCAGGTGGTTACAGGTGAGGAGTAAGTGGTGTGCGGCAGGCTTAACAACTGAGGGAAGTCTTTAACGGGGCAGAGCGTTATAATGAAGAGGAATACAATAGCAGAGAAAGAAGATAATAACTGAATAAACCGAAACTCTATAATATACCTACAGAATGTGGGTAGGAATTGAGGAAGGCTGACGAGCTCTTTGGAGCTCACACTCGACAGGGGATAGAGGTGGTAGTGTGTGCATGAGGGTGAAGCGACTGATGTGCGCAGGGACGATGGCGGAGGACAGGGACTAATGATAATATAAGACACTGCAGTGTTGCGTTGGATAGGGATCCGTGCTAGCCTCGCGGCCCCGCTGTTCCGCCGTTTGGTAGCATGGCAGGGTGAGGAGTGCGTACCTAAACGCGCGCAAAGAACAATTTGGGTCCTAGTTCCAGACAAGAACAGGAAATATAAACATCTCCATGCTTTCCCCTCGAGGGGGGGATCGAACCAGTAACCGTGCGCGGTAGTACCGGCAGACTTGCGCCGTGCCTTCGCCACGGACGTTCTGCCTAGATAAGCTAAGGAGAGATAAAACGTACTATAATATATTTACAACCACGTGTTCACACCGTGGGAGGTGAGCACCGACCGCCAGGGGCGCATTCCGCAGGATCTAAAAATAGTATTAAAGAAAGTATAGGAAGGCAGAAGAAGACGAGAGAACCTGATTGGTGGTAAGCACTGTATTCCCAACTTGGTGTCCACTCGCACTTTTGTGTTATGTGGGGCGGATGTAAACGGCGCGGGGTCCCATTGCTTGGTTGGGTTACAGCTGAGAACCCACGGGGCAGTAATCAGTAGCGAAGTGAAACAGGACAGGCATAATTTATGATTTATTCTATTATTATTTATTAATATAAGTGTTTTTTTTTTGATATTTTAGCTTTTGATGGTTTTTGTTCCTTCACGCTTATCCGCACATGCAGAGACCGGAACCCATATGGGACCTATGTTTGAGACCTCCGTGGTCTCAGGCCTAGGTTTTCCTTCGTCCCCTCTTTCCTTCCGCCTTTGTCGAGCTTGCGTGTTGAGTGGAGCGAGGAACTGCGAAACGGCCGCGCTTTGTGCCTAGTTGCGAAGCGAAGAAAAAGAAGGAAGGGAGAGCGTGGAAAGAATCCATCTGTCCCCGACGGGATCGAGCGGGTAAATATTTGGCAGGCAGTTGTTTAAGTGTTTTGTGTGTTTCTCCCGGCTACCACGTCTGGCCACACACAGCGCGGTGTCGAAGCACTTCGAGGCGCTCCGAGTTCTCTAACGCGAAATTTCCTTCGCTTTCGAGAAACAAAGTATATAAAGTAAAAAGATGCGGGGAAGGTAGCAGAGATATAACAGCGCAAAGCTCTCTATATTTATTACTGACAGATCTCCCCCCGCCCCGGGGGCCTGTCTAGACTATCACAAATTCCATTTCTAGAACGCACAGCGAGGGCGGCTTTCGGTAGATCATTTAAAATTTATTAGGTGGGAGGAGCTCGACAGTGAAGGTGAGCGTTGATGCAATTTGTAAAGAGCCCCTTTCACCTACACATTGTCCCAATCGCGCTGCTCAGAGCTCCTCTCCTAGCCACGCGAGCCTATTTCTTTCCTCGAATCTTTGGAAGCAAAGTATTTCTTCCAATAAGCTGTTTATTTCGCGTTTTTTTTTGAAAATTATTTTTGGTTTTGGTAGTCAAGAAAAGGGATTGTGATTGCAGTTTACACAATTTATACGCGGATAAAAATATGTAAACCTCGTATTTAACAATTATAAAATCCTAAATTAGTTTTTTTTAACCAATATTTATTCTAAATAGATAAACATATTAAATTATGTTAATTGAATGACTGCCCTGACATAGTTTAAAGTATAGTAACTACATATATAAGTAAAAAAACAAACTTCTCGAGTATTTGCTTCATAACGAACCCGCTTCCTCTAATGAGACGTTCTTGTGTTTTCCAATGAATTCCGTGCATACGGGAACAATAGTCCGCGAGTGAGACCGACCCGCCGTATTTCCCTCGTCCCCGGCGAATATCCATTTGTCGAAATGCTGCGGAATTAAAAAATAAAATTAAACTTTGAAAGTACACTGATGTCCACTACATATGATGTGTAGTTTCCATTTTTACATTAAATGATTTATTTTTAACATTGATTAGAACATCGTACATTGGTGACAAATTCTTTTACCAAAATGATAAAAGTATATTTTTTCTATATCACCAATCTCTCACTAGTTATATATTAATAACCAAACTAAGTAAAATATAAGACCATTTTGTCGCAGTGTTTACCTCGTCTAACTATTAATACGATTGATTCCTAGGTTTGATTCAGAATTGGAAGATATACCATATATATTGTCGCTATCTTCCGAAATAAAAAATAAATGAGGAAACGGATGACACTATTTTTCCCTCAGGAAAAACAATTAAGTTAAATGCTATACAACAGATGCTTTTCCGTATAAACACGATCACGGATTTTGAGTCCTTCTTTCTCTATTTCGGACATTTTTTCAAACGATAATAATAAGGAATTTTTCCAATTATATCATTTCTTAATTTCTTTACCGATACTGTCTCGGCAGGATAGTGTCATGCGCCAAGATTGCCCACCACTACGCATTTCGAGGGCGGAGAGCACCAGTTCTTAACGATCTTCCTTTACTCTCTCCACAAATGGGCGCTGGTTTCTTCTTCTGAAAGAGAATGAGATATTAAACCTCTGCTTTTTATAGTTTTTTTTTCCTTTGTGTTTTTAGTAGACCTTAGTGTAACTTACATATCAGTGGCGTTTCCATTTGAGTTCGCTTGTACCATAACAGATTTGTTAAATGTTTATATAGAAATATGATACTAATAGTGAAAGCTTTTAGAGTGAAGAGTATTGTTTTTTTTAACAGTTTACTACAGGTGGTTTTTTTAAGCTACAGACGGTCATCGTATTTTTAAAATTTTTTTTCCTTTCGTAAAGTTCTCGTGTCCTAGTTTGCTTAGTGGCGAGTTACAAGTCATCCCCACCAGCATTGGTCGTTTTAAAAGACAAAAGCGCGTTGTGCCTTCCTTCAATATCTCGAAAACCGGATATAAGGTTCTAAGTCTAGAAATATCTGTAGGACCAAAAATTGAAGATTCCTTTGCTATATTGTATATAAAAAAATGACTATGTCCATAGTATACGCAATATTCTTTTACGTTACATTTTAAAATAACTACTCTAACGTCGAGTTAACCCTCAGCGCTGTCTTGTAAAAAAATTGTTTTAGAAGCCAATAGAATTAAAAAGCTGTTTATTCCCTAAAATTTCTAATATAGCCACTTGATCATAGAAACGGAACACAAAACGCAAAAACACAAGCACTTGTGGCACGATCCGGTTACAAATGTATTGTTGACGGTAAGTAAAAGCAACGTATTAAAACTAAAAAGGAAATACCAACACCCAATTCGCGTCGGACTAATTTGCTTAAAACAGTAACAAAGATTCATTCCCTAGTACTAGTTAGTAATAGTTTTGTAGAACAATTCAAAACGTCAAAAGTATTCCCACTTGGTCACTCATATCCCAACCTGCGAAGGACCAAGAACCGCTACCCTTCTTAACGAGACTTTCTTTTTTTGTGATAAGTCCCCAAAATGATTTTTTGTATGGACGAATAATTAAATATATAGGTGTGCCTGAGCAATAATATGAAATAAACTATTTTTGAAGAAATGTTAGTGCATATAGTAAGAAATATCATTTAGTACGAAGCCTATAGCCTAAATCAGTGATCCAGACGTCCTCATATCTTATAAATTATGTAGAATATTATAATAAACGTATAAGCAAATGAACAACACTTTTTTTTTCCAAATACCAATAAAAAAATAATCAAGCAAAGAAACAAACCTTACCTCAATTCTGCGACCCCCAACCACTGTATGCAAGACGCCAATTCAAACTCAACACCCTAGTCTCCCCGTGTAGTGGGATGCCTACTCTAGTCCGCATATACCACCCCGTATCCGCATCATGCGAACGTATGCGAAAATCCGGAATTTTGTTGTGTGTTGCCTGTCATCGCTTCGTTCTGGTAAAGCGGAATTTTTTAGTAACAATTTAATATTCCGCCCGTTCCTGTTTGCGGACAAAATTTATCTATGTAGTCTGAGTTTTTTATGAATTTTATATATTTAAAGGTGAGTAGAATATGTTTAATGCTGTAGATAATTTTTTTATAAGAAGAAATTTTACAATTTTTTTACGTATCAACTTTTATTTTAAATCACACACTTCTTTTAAAATCATTTATTGAAAATAAACTTTTGTGCTTGTTAATGGTGGATTTGTTATCATAAATTATTTAAAATTAACAGTTTTCTCTCTTTACTATAGACTTTTTTTTAATATAATTACAAATAAAACATTTCTACTTGTTTACTTAATATTTTTTTTTTTGATATTTTAAAATAGTATCGTCAACTAAAAACCCCGCCAACCATACTAGAAGTCCTAACCTCAAAAACTCTTTCTCCCAATGCGTGAGTGCTGTACCATCACACCTTGGTCTTCCAACTCGTCACCTTCTAGTTTTGAACAATTGAAGTGTTCTGCGCGGACCTGGGTATGGTTTAATAAAGTCATTTGTAGCTAGTACAATATCTAATAAATTCTTTCTTTTTTTTAGCGTCACGCTTTACCGGCACATGGCAGGGTAGCAGAGGTAACTGCAGAACCATAGACCTAGTGTTAAGACACTCCGTTTGCTCAGTTCCTGCTTTCGCAGTATTCTTTTTAGCATTATTTGTAATCTGTGGGTCACTGTTAAATAATATGTTGAAGGGTCTTTGATACTGTGAGTCCCCCTAAGCAATGAACATTTCTTTTGTCTGTTTTCTGTCCTCCGCTAGTAGAAGCAGAAGTCAAATAATTTTAAAATATTTCCGCACACCATTATTTTCCGCTAGATTTCCGACCTGTTCCCTTTTAATGACGGAACCAACACCGTATTTGGGTCTAGTTAAGAGAAAAAAGTTCTTTTTACTTTTTTAATGTCTTCACGCTTTATCCGACATGGCAGTACAAGGGAAACTGCAGGAATATAGGAACCTAGTGTTCCAACACACCGTTGCTTATCCCCGATTTCTCCGTCCCCGCTTTCCGCCAGATCGAGGGCATTTCGTGTTTTGCCCATTCCAGCAAAGAAAATGGAAATAGGAAAATTTCTCTTCTGCAAGTGTGAATCGAACCCCCAAACGTCGCGTTTAGGAGATGCTGCGCCACGACGTCTGTTCGATTTTTTGGTTGATTCTTATTTGTTGTGGGTATTGAACCCATAATAGTTTCCGCGCCAAGCGGAAGAATGGAAATGAAAAAAATCCACCTTCCCCGACGGATGAACCCAGAAACCGTCCGCCGTTACAGGCAACGTTGCGTCTCTGCGCCAACGACGTTTATGGGTATATTTACTGACAAGATGCTTATTAATTGCATTACTGCATAATCATGATTTTCAAAATCTTAACCAAGTACCTTACATATAAATTTACTAAGAATACTATAATAGAAAAAAATTAGAACAAAATTCCTCACCTCCCTCTGCCAACTCGCGAGTACAACGAGCATATGGAATCCGGCGATATATACCTGTCGGATCATCCAGTTTATTCGCTCACGTTCTAACTCGCGATCTGACCATTTGTGTATTTGTAAATCTGCGGAAATAGGAAATATTTGAAATAATATCTACATTTTTTCTCTATAAGGACTTTTTTTTATGCTTTATCTACTTTCGGAATTTCTGCGTAAGATATCCGCAACCATCTTTTCCGAAGCCATACAAAATGCAGGGTAAATCAATATGGATTTTATTCATATGCTTATTTTTTTATTCTGACTGATTAGGATCTAAATAAAAGTTCCTACTCTTATCTGTTGAACCAATAATTGTTTTGTTTGTGGGGGGGGGGGGGGGGACATAAAGACAAAAACATGAAAATTTGCGTGAATATATCTCTAGTTATCCATATCTTCATATGCTATTCTCCGTTTATTGTATAAACTTATAAGAGAAAAATTTTGTAACGTTAAATATGAAAACACCTGTTCGACTTGAGCAATTTGGAATTGTAATTCTAGTTCATTACGAGAAAGGCTAGCCTATAGACTATATCGCCTATAGACTATACTTCTGTCATAGTCCCGTCATGTATCACAACATGTTCAAGGTAGTGTTTCACATTAAAAAAATCGATATTAAATTTTTTGTGATTTTTCTTCTTTATTATAACTTCCATACTTACTCTCTTCGTCAACGAGGGTTGCCTGGTCGGACGGCGCTTCATCAAAGCTCGCCGTTTCATCTCTAAGTATAAAACAAAACAAATAAAATAATAGATATAAATAAACCAATGTCATTCAATTAATTAGTTTCACGCTTTACATCCCGCAGATAGCAGGGTAGGCAGGAACCGTAAAATTAGTGTTAAGACCTCGTTCCCCGCGCACCTTTTGAAGGCATTGCATATTGAGTGCGGACTTAACGCCGCCCTTGCCTAGTTGCAATAGCGAAGAAAATGAATCGAAAAATCTATCTTTCTCATGGGAAATCGAACCCACTAAGCTAAGATAATTAATCTACCATTTTATGATTTTGTAAGTGTTTAAATCCACACTGAGGCAGACCTGGTAACAACGATATAAAGTTGTAAATAATCAAGCATATACGGATTCAACGCGGCGTGATGTAGCACGCATTCTCACTGGTGAGAGCGCTGCGCGATTCGCAGAGGGCGCGGGTTCGAGCCCTGCGTTCAAATTTTAGATGTGTCTTTAAGTATTACCTCTCCAATTCACCCAATCACCTGTAAACCAACAACGAACCTGAAGCCCACCGCTGCAACATCGCGTCGTGCTTGACATGACAATCGCTGACGGCAGGTCCCTGTACTTGGTGGAGAGCTCTCCTGGACAAGTTCGCGTTTCCCCGCTACTGGCCTTGAGAATGTAACAAAAAGATTAAAAATGTATGGATTATTATGTATCTTCTCCTTCTTCTTCTCTTCTGTCTGCATCCCGTTTGGTAGGAAGAGGATCCAAGTTAAACACTCGTTCCTTTGTTTTGGAGATATTGAGACGTTTGAGTATTAAGATCTTATGCGATTTGTCTTGTAAGTGAAAAAAATGTAATGGGAATCGAACTCGTACTCACCTCGTAGTCAGTTTGTTGTTGAAGAAGAATGGAGAAAGGTCAATTTTTTACTATAATTATATTTTTTTCCTAAAAAAATTCTTATATGAATATACAAATTTTATAATTATTATAGGTAATAACTGCTAACTTTGAAATTATAATAAAGCCATCTTAGATATTATTCTTTGACGTTTGATTTAGGGAACGAACAGGAATCACTCCATCTTACCACAAGCTAGCATTATATTGTCTAAATACATGTAAATACTTATGCAATCAATTCCAAAACATGCTTTGTTATTAAACAACTTTAGGCTCATTTTTGAACTTAACTTAAACATAGCACCGTTCTGAAAGTCGGAATAGTCGGAAAAGAAAGAAACTCGACAGATACTCTTTTAAATATCAATTTTAAAACTAGTACTAAAACTAGATCTAGGATTTGAACCCACGTCCAGTATCTTACCGATCTAGAGCAGATTCTTGTTGGCAGTGAGAAGCATATGCTACTGTGAGGCCGCGTCGACATCTGTCAGTTTCCACCGCACTGACGTATAGAACGAAATCGGTGTTCTCCACACCTGTGTATTCTTCTTCTTCAACTTCTTCTTCTTTTTCTATAAAAATAAAGAAAAAATTGTTAATTAGCCGTTGAGGACCGTCGTGCCTGCCTGTAAACTCAACGGTTTGTGAATTCGATTCCCAGTCGGGGAAGATGGATTTTTTATTTCTCTGACAACTAGGCAAAATGCAGCGTTGAGTTCCGTCACTCAACACATAACACCTCGAAAAACGGCGGAAAGCAAGGAATGGAATGTCTTAATACTAGATGACCACGATTCCTGTGGTCCCCTCTGACTACCCACCCTGCTATAAGCGGGATAAAGCGTGAAGCTAAAAAAAATAGCCACTAAAGATTATGGGTACACCACGTGTATATATCTCTGTTATCAGAGACAAAATGATCCAATGGTTATATCCGTTTTAGTAGTAGCAAGCATATTTTATTGGAAGCGCAATAGTTCTGGGTTCGATTATTACTCGGGATCACAAGACAAAGCTCAATGTGGACTTCCATAACAAAAAAATGATTTCTAAGCTTAAATATTTCCGAAAACTAATTACAAAGCCCAAGGAAAAAAGTGCAACAACATGTATGTAAAATAAAAAGTGTAATAAATAAATCTGTATAAGTCCATATAAATACTTATAAATTTGTATAAATTTTACCTGAAGCGACACCATCATAGTTCAGTGCATTTACGGAGACTTCACTCCCATCAGTTCTAGGTTTCTCACGAGTCAACTCTCTGCAATTGTGGCCAGTACTGTTGCATACATAACATGGCTGAAATTAAAAAGATGACAAAAATTACATAATTTAACGTCAATATAATTGCTGTATAGACAAAAATAGCAAAAAAATATAGAAAGAAAAAAATAGAGATATAAAAAAAGAAAAATAGAGAAAAATATAAAGATCGAAGAAAAAAAGAAGAAAGACCGCGGTTCTCGTTAGGGTACAGCTTTACAAATAAATATACGAATGTATAAGAAGTAGTTAGGGAAGTCAACGTGGGCTTCCACACGTACGCCCTTGAGGACGAGCGGCAATTGCGCGTCGTCATCAAGGGTTTACCGAAAGAATTAGAGACAGATTATATCCTGCAGGACCTTCAGTCCCAAGGATACCCGGTTCGCGAGGTACATCGGATGTACCATTTCAAGAGTAAAAAACCGTATGATAGTTGCCTAATAATATCCGATCTTACCCCCGAGGGTAAGAAAATATTTAATATTAAAAACCTACGCTTCCTGACGGGCATCCGCGTGGAGCCCCCTCGAAACCGCGGCTTAATAGGGCAGTGTCATCGCTGCCAAAGGTACGGGCACTCAGCACGGAACTGCAACGGCAGACACAGATGTGTCAAGTGTCTGGAGGACCATAGCACCGCGGACTGTCCCCGCAAAGTGCCAGACCCCGTCGTTCCGCCGAGCTGCGTGTTGTGCGGGACCCAGGGGCATCCCGCGAATTACAGAGGATGCCCCATGGCCCCGCGCCGCAGGCACGCAAGGCAGGGCGACGGGATGGGGAGGGTTTCGAGACCCTCCAACTATTACCATAATACTCATGCGATGCCTTCAGCCCCGCACGAGTACCTCCCGGCACCTGCACCAACGACCAACGCATGGTTCAATCCCATGCAACCCCGACTTGCCGCACCATGGGTGGACCCCCGTCAGGTCAACCAAACACCCAAATACACGCCAACACCAAGCGTGGACCCTCGGCTCGCTCACGCTCCCGCATATATTCCGTCGCGAAGGGACCCGCGGCTGGCCAACCGTCAGCCACCGCAAACCGAACCAAGGGTGGACCCCCGGCAGTCCACCCCCGCGCAGCCCACAGAAACAGAAACGTATAACATAAGCGAACTCGCTGACACGATCAACCTAGACGAACTAAGTCTGCTCGAAAAATTGCTAGGGAAAATTAGACAACATAAACAACGCCAGACATAACGCGACCCTCGAGCACGCCGCTCTGACCAGAGCCGTCAAAAATTTTCTTTAACGCATAATAATTCAATGGCTGCGTTAAATAAAAACACCCCATTGTCCGCTGACACGCGACTCGCGCGCATAAAACCTAGAGCCCTATCGATCGCGACGTTCAACGCAAACAGTGTCGCCGGCCAAAACGACCTAATACGCGATTTCGTTACCGCGCACCAACTCGACATTTTTTGCATACAGGAAACGTTCCTGAAACCCGGCATACGTGATCCGAAAATCGCGAACTACCGCTTAATACGCAACGACCGACCCACCTCGCAAGGTGGAGGAACTCTTTTGTATTTTAAAAAGACATTGCATTGCGTACCATTAGATCCGCCTGCGGCCCTTGAAAACGTCGAGGCGTCTATATGCCAGATATTTCTCACAGGCCATCAGCCAATCATAATAGCTTCGGTTTACCTCTCACCGAACAAGCCCTTACTTGAAAATGACTTAAAACTACTGATCAATATGGGTCCCTCGGTCCTTCTGACTGGGGACCCCAATAGCAAGAACCCCGTGTGGAATTCGACCCGCCACAACACCAAAGGCCGATATCTTGAAAGCCTCGCGGATCGATACAACCTCTCCGTACTAGGCCCATCAACACCATCCAGGTATCCAACCGGACAAATAGGCAGCCCAGAAGTTCTGGACATAGCCATTCTTAAGGACGTGTCCCTCAGGATACGCTCTATAGAATCGCTATCGGAACTCGACTCTGATCACAGACCAGTAGTATTAAAACTAGGTTCGGACAGCCCTTCAGGCCAGCCAACAAAAGTCATTATAAATTGGAAAAAGTTCACCAAGCTCATCAGAGCAGACGACTCCCCTCTCGCGCACATGATTCCTGGCATCATAGACTCCGTAGACGTAGCAAAGGACGCCGCGACTAAATTTACCCAATTCATACAGGACACGCTCCAAAGTTGCTCCAAAGAGGTCCCAGATCTGCCTGAAGGCAGATTCGAGATCTCAGAGAAACTACGACGCCTTATTCGCCGTAAAAATAAGGCCACCAGAGACCACGACGCGTGTCCTAACGACAAAAACCGCAAAAAACTTAACGACCTTAGGAGAAGAGTCAAATCCCAATTTGAACAGCTCAGGGGCGAGTCTTGGGATGTTCGGCTCGAGGGGCTCACGCCAACGGGCCAGGCGTTCTGGGCGTTGTCGAGAACCTTTCGATCCGACACAGTGGCGACTATGCCTCCTCTCACTAAGCCGGATAACACCACCGCGGCCGACGACACAGAAAAAGCGGAATGCCTCGCAGATAGTTTAGAAGCGCAATGCTCACCGAGCAGTCAGCCATGCGACCCGGAACACCTATCGATAGTGGACTCCGAGGTGGCAGAGTGGGCATCGTTGCCCCCGACCGGCGAACCGGTTCGCCCGACCGACGTAGACGAAGTTAAAAATATCCTCAAGGACCTCAATCCCAAGGAGGCCCCGGCGCCTGACAACATCCCCAACAAGGTCCTTAAGAATCTTCCGATCCAATTCGTGTCTTTATTGGTCATGATTTTCAATGCTCTTCTAGCAGGGTGCTCCTTCCCCGCCGAATGGAAGGATGCCACCGTCATAGGGATTCGAAAACCCAATAAACCCGCCCACCTACCCTCGAGTTACAGACCCATCAGCCTCATCAGCTGCCTTGGGAAAGTCTACGAGAGAATCGTACTCGCTCGAATTAAAGAAATAGTAGAGACGAAGAAACTGCTCATCGACGAGCAGTTTGGATTTCGACAACGGCACTCTGCCGTTCATCAAGTTCACCGACTGACAGAACACATCGCTAAGTACCACGTACACCGTTCGATCCGCAGCGACACGGCTGCCGTATTCTTAGATATCGCTAAAGCATTCGACAAGGTTTGGCACAACGGCCTGCTCTTCAAGCTCCGCCGTATGGCACTCCCGGACACTCTCGTGCACATCATTCGAGAGTACTTGTCGAACCGCACGTTCCGCTACCGTATAGAAGGGACCCTCTCGTCGCGTCGTCCCGTCCGCGCTGGAGTCCCACAAGGCTCCACACTCTCCCCCCTTCTATACGCACTGTACACGAGCGATATTCCGCGCGTTCCAAAAGTAGAACTCGCGATGTACGCCGACGACACCGCGCTCTACACCACGGACCGATCCGCTTGGATCCTAGCCGAAAGACTGCAACTCGCGGCCGACGCCTTAGGCGATTGGTTTAGCAAGTGGCGGTTTGAGGTCAACCCGGAGAAAAGCGCAGCGGTACTCTTTCCGCGTAAACGGTACGAAACCGTCTCTACTATACGGCTACAAAATAAACCGATCCCCTGGGAAAACCAGGTTAAATATCTAGGCGTCATCCTAGATTCGCAATTCACTTTCCGCCCTCACATTAGACACGTGAGAAACAAAGCCATGTTCATCCTGAGCAGGCTGTACCCTCTCATATGCAAGCGGAGTAAAATGTCACTTCGTAACAAGCTGACATTGTACAAAACTTGCATCCGCCCCATAATGACCTACGCCAGTGTAGTGTTCGCACACACTAACACAGATCTCCTTCAGAGAGTCCAAAATAAATTCCTCAGGATAGCATCCGGATGCCCCTGGTACGTTCGCAACGTTGACCTACATAAAGACTTCGAATTGGAATCGATCAAAGAGTTCTGCAAAGGCTTAGCCAAGCGCTACTACGAGCGCGCAGACTCTCACCCTAATCCCCTAATCGTTCAAGCGTCTAAGTACGCTCCCCATCCTCACAAATTACTTCGACGCCCTCGAAGCGTTCTTTTAGACCCCGATGACCCAATTACTGTAGCCAACCGCAACTACAACGGAAGGTTACACTCCTCAGTCCCAAAGTCTCGCCGTCGCCGCCGTAACAGGCGACGCGGCCCATCTTTAACAACGGCACGACCGCGCCTCGGCGCGGCGGGGCCAGTCGGTCCATGACCGTCCTACACACCTTCTTCTGAGCAGCCATTAATGCTCATTTTATTCTCTGGGGACGAGGCACACTCCGTCCCCCCCCGCCCGGTGACGCTGTCAAGACCAATTGTGATCAACAGCATTCAAGCCCTTCAGAAAAAAAAAAAAAAAAAGAAGTAGTTCGCATCAGAGATTACTTGTGCCCACATTTCTTTAGAGGAATCTCTAGTTAGAGGTAACCACTAGTTAGAGGTAACCTCTAGTTAACGGATTCCACCTAATAAAGCTATAAATATCATTCCAAGTATCAATTTTTTTGCCCATTTGACAAAAAAGTTACGTTTTTTAAGGTTTATTCTAGAGTTTATCAAAGTTCACGTTAGAAAACGTACTGTAGGAAGAGTTTCAGCTAAATGAAGTTATAACATAATGTACGTAAATGGCTGGTAACTAATAGATACAAAGAGTTGGAGATGGATTCCAGCATTGCACCAAGATAGGCTGATGATGATGATTGACACTGTATATGTTATATGGCAAGGCAAACAAGTAAAACCTAGTGTTATTTTTATAGCTTCACGCTTTATCCCGCACATGGCAGGGTAGACAGAGGGAACCGCAGGAACCATAGGAACCTAGTGTTAAGACACTCTGTTCCCTGCTTTCCGGTTTTCGAGGCATTGCGTGTTTGAGTGGCGGTAATTAACACCGCGTTTTATCTCATTACCACAGCGTAAAAATTATTCATATTTTTATGATTTTTCAGGTGTTAATCTACACTAAGGATATAAAAAACAGTTAAAGAAAACGCGAAAAAACAAGCTGAATTTGAACCCATGTGTTTTGGAAACATTTCAAGCTCTCTGATCGCTAAGCCATATATATTACATACATATATATTATATACATAGCCATATGATATTTTCTAAAGAGGCGTGGGTTTTTTTTAATTTTCTTTAAAAAACCATTTATTCCCATTCAGAATAAGTG
Organism: Dione vanillae; assembly: GCA_037178615.1. Taxonomy (NCBI): domain Eukaryota; kingdom Metazoa; phylum Arthropoda; class Insecta; order Lepidoptera; family Nymphalidae; genus Dione; species Dione vanillae. The sequence continues at coordinate 26,360 of JAZFAU010000949.1, forward strand.
GGAATCGAACACACTACCATCACGTCTACACAGTAGTTAGGTACTATAGATTAAAAGAAAATAAAAGTATAGTTACAAACAAACATATATTTTTGTAATCAAAATTTATAATAAAGTTTCACATTTTCCTACTTTTATATATCATAAGTAAAACTATAAAATGTTATCTTAACATGAAAAATATTCCATTATAAAAATATTGCCATACCAAGGCATATAAAACAATGTGTTTTAACATATATGTTATAGGTAGGTAAGAGATTTTTTATAATAAAATATATATATATATATATATATATATATATATATATATATATATATATATATATATATATATATATATATATATATATATATATATATATATATATATATATATATATATATATATATATATATATATATATATATATATATATATATATATATATATTATATATATATATATATATATATATATATATATATATATATATATATATATATATATATATATATATATATATATATATATATATATATATATATATATATATATAGATATCTATATATATATTATATATATATATATATATATATATATATATATATATATGTATATATATATATATACATATACATATATATATATATATATATATATATATATATATATATATATATATATATATATATATATATATATATATATATATATATATATATATATATTATATATATATATATATATATATATATATATATATATATATATATACATTATATATATATATATATACATTATATATATATATATACATTATATATTTAAATTTAAAATTACAGCGAATAAATTTAAAGGTTCTAAAACGATATAAAGAAAATTTTGTTTTTTAACTTTGTCTTTCAAAAATGAATATTGTGTCAAAACACTGTGTTCTGTCTTTCATCTGAATTAGAAACATTCGGTGTTAAATGGCGGAACTGAAGACCGAAAACTCAAATTACTATAAACTTTATATATTTCGTTTTTTCCCAAGAATCAAAGAAACTACACTGGTTTGTTTGTATTGATGTGTCGAAGTATTTTTGATCTCTGTCCTCTGCATTGTAGAAGTTGCGTAGTAGAAAGCGAGAGAAAATAGAGATAGAGTAAGCACCGAGACTTAAATGTCTTCTAAAACGGAGAAATCAACATAATTCAATCCATCGAGCAGAGGGACAACTCTCAACCGTCTTGTTTACACTTAGATCACTCCAATTGCTTTAAATCATAACAATTCTTTTCCAGGTTTTCTACTGACGCTGCATCACACCAAAGTGAACTCGTTCGTGTTACTGACAGCTAAATTTGAGGATATAAAAAAGGTCGCACAAAATCTCGTCGACGACAAAATTTTGAGACAATTAGTAGAATTTGTATATAAATTGAATAACAGTAAGGTTGTGGATATTTTTGATAATGTGGACATCACGCAAAAACAAACTAAGCGTGGCTCAGACCTTGTTAAAGTTGAAACAGATACAGATTTATCTCTATCGAGAGAAAACATGAAATATATACCTAGGAATTTTAATGACAATCTTAAAACACGCTTCGAATCCAAATCTAGGGACACAAAACCAGAAGGCAGCGAAGAAGCTAAAAATAAAAAAAGTAAAAATGTTGTAGATAATAAATATCTTAACGATGACATGACTACAGATAAAATAGAAAGTGATGATTCTAGTACAGATGTAGAAAAATCTAAGAAAAATAAAACAAAAGGAACAACAAAAGCTGATAGAACTTATAGAATTAGTACAGTAACCGATACTAAAGAGAGAAATGAATTTGATCGATACGATAATTTTAAATTTAAGAAGCAATGGAATTCAAGTAAGCCTCTGACATTTAAAAGGGCGGACTTTTCTAGAAGTATATATATATAGAAACTAAGAGGAAGGATACCTAAAAGACCTACTGCTGAAATAACTCCCCGAAAACACGATATATATTTTAAAGTTTTATATAATATATGTTAAAGTTCAGTTTATTTTATATACTAATGCTACTATACTACTACGACTGTTGCGCTATTTCATGGATAGATTTTTAAATAATCCAGAAACCTATACTACATACATATAATCACCAAATTCAAGTCAATTTTAGTGTTATAGATGTTTAGGGCCAGATTCTCTACTTACTGATAACGTCTCAGATTGTAAATATATTCCTTATCTGGTAGATAAATAGCAAATATTGGTTTCATATCAGATAGAACTATCTAGTAGATAAAGACATTTTTAAACTATCAGCCTCTATCTCGTAGACATCATTAACTACCTGAAACTTTATCCAAAACCGATAAAACTGGATCTTAGTGACAAACATATGTACATATCAACTATATGTAATATAAGAATATATTTAAAAAAATATAGTATATAATAATTATTATTTTTTTTAGCCCGCCTTTTTCGAGGCATTGCGTGTTGAGTGGCGGAACTCAACGCCGCGCTTTGCCTTAATTATTTTTGTAATATTCATTTTTCACAACATCATATGATATAGTGAATTATTGTCTGCACACTCTGAAAAGACAAAGCGCGGCGTTGAGTTACGCCTCTAGATACACACTGTCGCAAACTCTGACGAAATATGCTGCTTTTAATTTCTCCTTTTCTCTACCTTTATGCGTTCACTCTTTAGACCATTTTTCACTCTTTATTTCTGCTATAATTAACTAATAGATACAGGGTGTTGTCGAGCGTTAATAAAAAAAACACTTGTTATATATAGGTGTTCACTTAGGTCAATGATCAGATCTATAGGTCACCTAGTTCACGCAAAAAGCCTAGCAAGCATATTCCTACTCCAATTAACTCGCTTTATAGGTCCTTGGAGGAATATATTAAACAACAACTGTTATTTGTCACGAAAGTGTTTTGAAATAATATAATTTTATATCAAAACAAATGTATGTAAAAGGGTTTACCGAAAATAAAAAATTGGTCATTATTAGAGAGCGTTTTAATTGCGCACACTTAGAAAGGCGGCAGGCAGTTTTTCACCTAAAAAGATGGTGGAAGATGTTGGAAATTGAACAGTTCAAATGAAAATTGATGCAATCTCAACAGATAGTGAAAAATTCTTTAACAAAATATTTCTAATTTTTATATAACTTCACGCTTCATCCTACGGATCCTTCTGATTGCCCTGCTATGTTCTGCACATGGCATTGTACTAACTACTAACCAGTGGCGGACAACTACTAATCAGAGGTGGAAAATTGTCAATAAAAATGTCAAAAGCGAAAATAAATTTATTCAACATGTTTATGTTTCATTAACACTTGGTTACTTAATTAATAATTATTGATTAATACTAATTTATTTGTTTGTTAACATTTACGAAACGTAATCCGATGGAAATGCTGCTATATGGACAGTTCGCTGTTGGTCTTTTCTCCGAACTCTCCTAGGAGGGAAAGGGAAGGAGAAACCCTTTGCTGAGCCTTTTATAATACCATACGCGACTTTGAGTTCTATAGTGTGTACCCACTGTGTGATGTTGGCTGGTAAATGGTTGATAAGGTAGGTAGGTGAGAGCTCATGAAAGGTAGGCCCATATACTACCTGGGCTATTTGCCCAGCCAGGCGAGACTCTCAGCAAAACGGGCGATGCTTAGCTTAGGCTACCAGCATGTGCGGTAGCGGCACAGGAGTCGATAGTAAGTGGAGGAAGGATATTCTTAGGTAGCATTTGGATTTTGCTTAGAACAAGCCTAACAAAATTGAACCTGGAACAACGTACTTACATTCAAATGATTCTCCGGCACTCTAACTTCCCCGCACATGGTCTCAGCACTGCAGGTGTCAATACAATGGGACCTGCCGCCGCGTATGAACACTTGTCTGGTTGGACATTTTCTGTAACAAACATACAGATATATACATACATATATAAAGAAATCTTCAATTTAACAAAGTTATTTTATATTTTTACAAGGCGTTAACAATAATAAATAAAAAAAAAACATGGAGACCGCCTTGGTGCAGCGGTACAGTGTCACGCTTTATCTTGCTCGTAGTAGGGTACGGAACCGCAGGAACCGTGGTTACCTAGTGTTAAGACACTCCGTTCCCTGTTTCCGCCGTTTTCGAGGCATTGCGTGTTGAATGCCAGAACTCAACACCGCTTTGCCTGGTTTCTAAAACCAAGCAAATGGGAATGAAAAATTTCTTCCTCCCTTAATGTGGATCGAACCCACCAACCGTCGCATTTACAACAGACATAACGCCTCGTCACCACGACGGTCTTCAATTACTTTATTTATTCCACTTAGCCAGTATTTAAAATCGATATTAACAACACACAGGTCTTTTCCCAGGTCTTTATAATAACACTAATTGTATATAATTCTTTATAATATTAAATAACTCCAGTCGTCCTAAAGTAGTGTAAGAAGACGTACATACACTTAGTTTATTCTTTTTTTATATATTAGAGATAGATAAATCTTTATTTCTATTTTATTGTGAAATTCAACAGTTTGTGAATATGAGTGTCGGCCACGAACTGAAAGCTCAGCCGGCAGGCCATTTACTAAAGGTAGGCCTAAGGCCCTTCTCAAAAATAAGCCTTCTACTAGGTGAATCGGCTCTTTACTAAATGCAGGCTTTCGAGGCTTTCTCTCAAAGCCCCCTCCCCCCCTACTAGGTGGACCAGCCATCAACTAAATGTAAGCCGTTCTTCCGAAGGTAGGTTCCATATTGAGTGGATTGTCTACTCTAAATGTAAGCCTGCTCCCCACAAGTTAGGCACCCTACTAGTTTGACCAGCGTCTACTAAATGGAAGCCCTTCTCCCAAAAGTAAGCCATCTGCTAGGTGGACCAGCCATCAACTAAATGCAAGCCCTTCACCCTTATAAGATGGACTGGCCATCTACTAAAAGTAGGTCCTTCTCCCAAATGTAGGCCTCCTACGCCCCCTCCACTAGGTGGACCTTCGTCGTAAAGAGAAAGTAGTTTGGGATAGGCCAAAATCCAGAGGTCGGAACAACGACTGTGATATGATGATGAGCAGTATGTTTGTATGAACGCGCACATCTTTAAAACTATTGGCTAATATGTTAATGATAATATATATCTAGAGCAGCGTTAAATCCCGCTAAATCCACACTAAGGATAGAAAAAATACTTAAAGCATATAGCTTAGCGGTTAGAGCGCTTGCACGGTTTGCCAGAGGCGTGAGTTCAAATTCCGTTGCAAAAAGCAAGCATTTCTGAACACATTGTTCAATAAACAAATTAAAAATCGAACCTACAACCACTAAAAGGGATGACTTAGTACAATTTATTTATAAAAAAAACACAATACATTAAATAAGTGTTTATTATCACTGTCCTGATAACAATAGTTGTTATCAGTGATAAGATAACATACCTGGCGTTCAGACACACAAGTCATATAAACATATGAAGATATGCTAAAATGTAGTATTTTTAAAAGCGTTTTGTGTAAGTTTATATTGAAACCGGAAACGGATTTACAAAGTACTGGTATGTATTTTTTTATTTTATTTATCTCTTGTATCAATTTGGAGAATATGAAGAAGGAATCAATCGGTTAAGACACTCGGTTTCCGCAAATTAACTTAAGGTGTTGTAACTCAACGCCGCGTTCTCTCTGTTATCTTATATAAAGTAAAGAAAGCAGAGAGAATTTAGTGAGAAAACACTCCATTTAGTGTCCTTAGTGTGTTTTCGTAAAGTGAATTGAATTGCGAAGTAAATTGTACTGATCTGGCAATCTTGAAACGTAATAACTTAAAGATGTTACTAACACAGTTTTATATTTATTATTATGGTTTAAAATTGCGTATTAATATGCGGAACTTAACGCTGTTTATTTTTTTGTCTACCATGCTATAAGGCCATGAAAGGGGCAGAATGTATCATAGTTAGAAGAAGGTTCCTTCTACTTACGGTGTGTTAAGACACTCCGTTTTACGCTTTCCACCATTGAAGACATTGTGTGTTGAGAGATGGAAAACAACTTGATGCTGAAGCGAGTAAATTGAAAATTGTTTATTATACCTCACGGGAATCGAACCCGCAAAGCATTGCTTATACAGGAATACATAAATGGATAAGCCTTCAGAGTTAAAGAATAGGTCAGTCATATATATATATATATATATATATATATATATATATATATATATATATATATATATATATATATATTATATATATATATATATATATATATATATATATATATATATATATATATATATATATATATATATATATATATATATATATAGAATAAGGGAGAAT
>JAZFAU010000950.1:0-32668 GCA_037178615.1 Dione vanillae
ACTTAATAAATTAGAATGATAAGAAAGTAGAATTGTGTATATAACATTTGTTCAGTTCACTTCACTTGAAGTTAAAGCCGTTTGTGTCGCATTCTTTTTCTATGTAAAATTTCTTTTATATATGCAATAAAAAATATACAACCGTCGTGGTGCAGAGGCGCAACGTCTGCCTGTAACGCGACGATTACTGGGTTCGATCCCCAGTCGGAGAAGATGGATTTTTCTATTTCCATTTTCTTCGCTCTGGCATCTAAGGCAAAGCGCGGCGTTGAGTTCCGCCACTCAACACGCAATGCCTCGAAAACGGCCGAAAGCGGGGACGGAGAAAGCAGGGACTGAGCAACGGAGTGTCTTAACACTAGGTTCCCACGGTCCCTGCAGTTCCCTCTGCCTACCCTGCCTTGTGCGGGATAAAGCGTGAAGCTATAAAAATATATATATATATATATATATATATATATATATATATATATATATATATATATATATATATATATATATATATATATATATATATATATATATATATATATATACATACATATATATATATATATATATATATATATATATACATACATATATATATATATATATATATATATATATATATATATATATATATATATATATATATATATATATATATATATATATATATATATATATATATATATATATATATATATATATATAAATAATTTGAGAATTTAAATAACTAGTAAAGTTCCAATGTAAAGCCAAAATATAACTTTATTCTTATTGAAAAGTTTAAAAATAAAAATAGCATAAATGCTGATATTTTTTGATGTATGAAATAGCAAAAACTCGACTCGAATTCAAAAGACATGTACGAAGCAATGAAATATTTCGGTCTCGTAAGTAAACAACCGTCCAGATCAAACATGAAATAAAAACGAATAGAGATTTAAGAGTTATACCAACGGTCAGTTTCATTTTACCGAATACTATGCTCGGAGCCTTTCATCAAAGTTTCGGTTGCGAAGAATTTTTCAATAGTACTTATGAAACAAAAAAATATGTGAAACCTAATAGTAATTTTGTTTCAGTGATGTGAGTATTACGGAGAAAACATTAATTTACTTACTTATTTATGTATAACGTATATTATAGAAATATAAATTAAGGTCAATGCCAGTAAAAATGTACTGTAGACAAAACGGGTGAACTAAAAATTTACTATCAGCTATAAGCAGGCTACACACAAAGGAAATTTCAAATCCATATATGAGCGTCTACGTCAAGTATTCTATATAAGAACGGGACTTCAAGTACATTTAGGTGTTTGCAACTTTTATCTGCAACTTGTCTAAATCTAAATAGCAGGTGTAATTTTTTTATTTATTATAATGATACGAATAAATGATTTAAACTCTAGAAACAATTTTGAACATTTAAGTAAGTAGTAAGTTTTCAAGTAAGTTAAGGGTTTTTTAAAGTTCCTTCAATTAGGACAAAGAGTTTCAAAATAATAGGTCTATGTAATGAAGGCCTCATTATTAATAATTCAAAAAGGACCCATTCTGTACGACTGTCAGCGGTTCGGCCGTTGAGGTGGGTAAAAAATTATACCTACTTCATTTTATACGCGATGATATATAGAGGGAGGTCATTAACTCGAATTATTTAATATATTTTATGGTATAGAGTAGAATAACCCTCTATATAATAAAAATATTTCAAATAATTATTGTTCATAATTATATAACATATTCATATAAAATGTATTGTTGTATATGTTACCATTACGAGTATATACTCATTATTGACCTCAGATTTGCCATCATACAAACAGGCAAGCTAAGATGGCAAGACTTGCAAATTATCGAATGATCATATTATATGTTTTAACTGGGATAGTTAAAGCATATATATAACACTTAAATATCTTACATAAAATTATATTTGCTGTCTTATAGCTTTTATGGAACATACCATATATACATATCATTTATTTATGTTATTAAAATAGAATAATTTAAATCAACGAAACATAAATAAGTAAAAAGCCTCCTTTATCGAACTTTTCTTACCAGACATTATTAAAAATAGTACGAGTATTTTAAAACTTATACCTAATTATATTTACAAATAATAATATTTTGTTTAATCTATAATTCAAGAACAATTTTTATTTAACATGTATTTTTTTGTAGTTTTGACGTGACAACGTCTTAAATTAGGTTGTGCGGCTCGGAGTCAAATATGAAAATGGTAACGTAACGATGTGTCAACTGTCACCGAACTATGATCGGTCCGCCGCGCGTATCACTTGACACATGTACAATGTTTTAGTAAACAAAATATATTTTCTATAGTTAAAATTTGTGCAATTTATACTATAATTATTATTCATATCAATAAATATTCTACCGAGAAAAAGACGTTGTCACGTAAAATTTTCGCCCGTAAAACCCACTTTACAGGCAACCATTTTTTTGTTATTGTAGTTTTTGTATATGAATATAGGAATTGCATTATGTTGATATATTTATTTTAACTCTAATTGTTATATGTTGCTAGGTATTCAATTGATATCTAATGAAATAATTTGTATGTAATGTGCAGTTTTAAAAACTAAGATTAAAACCTAAAATTTAAAAAATTTTAAAAACTAAGATTAATAGTAAATTTCATGTAATATTTTTTTTAATACTTTCTCAACCTACAATAATACATTCAAAGAACAATGCGTAGCAAATGTGTCTTAGTTTATTTCTCTAATTGCACTTTACAATAACGTTTCCCTGTTACTTAATAAATTAGAATGATAAGAAAGTAGAATTGTGTATATAACATTTGTTCAGTTCACTTCACTTGAAGTTAAAGCCGTTTGTGTCGCTAAGGTTGTAAGTTGTAATAATTCGGATTAATTTATGGCAGTTTGTCGTTATGTTAAGTGTATAGTAAAAAATATTTTAATGTATACAATATATGTGTGTACATATATATAAATATGAGTTGTATCACTTATTCAATTAATCCTCGTGACTTCAAGGGTTTATAATGTAATTTAAAATCTGAAGCGTAGCTATCTTGAACAAGCTCACTGCCGATTAAATGAAAATAGTTCCCGAACTTTGCTGTGGTTCGAATTTAATTATAATTGGTCTAGAATAACTCTGTGAAGCTCTTACATCCTATTCACGCCACTCATATGTTCAATATTTCACGATGAACAAATAGTATATTATAAAATAAAGGGTCTTTTTAAATATCAATGTAAAACTGTTATACTTATAAATAAATATTTGTACATATTATTTAAAATTTCCCATAAATCTTTATTTTAAATAACGATATCGCGAATCATAGTAGTATCAGGTTATTGTTTCAGTTTATTACAAAAGCATCGAAACTACAATATGTTTATTTCAATACAGCAACGCTGTGTTGAGAGGATTGCTGGGATCTTTAAATTTCCTGGAAAATGGATGCCTTTGTTTACGAGCGTTTTATTGTGTTTTAACCATTCGAGATCACGATGAATTTTAAGGTCATTGTTCTGACTCCTCTTAGTTTTCAATGTCCTTATAGTAATGAAACTACATATTGATCCATTAGACTGATCAGTGGAGAATAAAATATCATTTAGGGTAAGTTACATGTAGTGGGGAAAACGTATTATGGGATTTTATCTGTTTTTGGTTGTTTTGAAGGAAACATTTTATTTGTTAATTTTTTTTATTAATAATAATAATAATAATAAACTTTTATTTCCACACCACAAAACATTTACGTTACATAGTTAAAAAGGTACAAAATAGGTTCTTTTTTGTGGAGGGCTGATGCCTAAACTAGGTAAAACCTGTATTCATCAGGCATTCCCCCATATCTTTTTTACATACCTTAGTTACTTATACCAATTTATTTTAATTTAATATGCACTAAGGTATAAAATAATGACAAAAGTGAACAAACAAAAAAAAAACAATTTTTAAGATAATTATTCCAAATTTTTATCTAAATATTATTTTTAACATTATATTATATTTTTATTCATTATCTAAGTGTTTGTTACATTATATTATATTTTATTTTATTTTTATATCTTTTTATGTTAAATGGCTACTTAATATAGTAGATTTACAAATAAGTAAAGTTGAGATTTGCTTTTAAAAATCACAATAATTTTGAAATAAACGGCTGACAATTGTTTCCTTACAAAAACATCTTTATACTCGTATGCCGTAACTAACAGGCCTAAATTATATCTGTCTCTATAATTGGAGTAGTAGATACTTAGTATTTTCTCTAACTAAATTTTTATTTCTTTTAATGTTGTAAATAGTTCTTTAACTTTAATAACTTGTATTAATTATTTTGTAGGTTCGTAAGTTTTAAGATATTGAGTACTTGAGGAGAACCTATATAAAAATATAGTAAATTGCGTAGCTTAATCGAAAACGCTTAAATATGTTTGCGTGTTTAAAGATAAGCCTAGGCTTCACCTTGTTTTTGTTTTCATGTAGTCATTACAATTTTTACAAAAAGAATCCTTCTCCTAAGCCCGACCCCTAACCCTAGGATACTTATTTTCATGATTACTGTAGTATTTTTGTTTGCACTTGTCATTACATGGAATAACTTTAGAGGTACATCTCTTCATCGATCCATTAAGCTGTTTATGCATAAAAACGAGAAAAGTGTTTGTTGTTTGAGTTTGACTTATATAGTTGGCGGGAGTATATCTATTTCGAATTCTCGTCTAGCTTCATCTCTACTAGACAAAAATAGTGTATCTACCGAAGTTAACTGTATGTTAAGGCAAAATGTTGTAAGATGAGAAAACACAATGTATTTACAATTTCACGAAAGACATCAAACATAATAATAAGTAGTTCCAGTTGAGTATAAAATATTTTTAAGTTATCTTTACTGAACTTATAATAAAAATTCACTTCACTTTTTCCACGGGCTGTCGTGAATAGCTCTCAACGTCACCAAACGCAATAGATGTCTTATTTTACGACACGTTAGCTGCGACGCGTCATTTCCTCGGAAAATATTTCATTTATTCCGCCAGTCGTAGTTGTAATAAAGTTAAGTAAGAGTAAATGAGTTCATTTTACTTTTTAAATACATAACCTGAGTTAAGGTTTACCTGCATATTATTTACCTTATTTAATTTAAAATAATTTAAAAAAAAATGATGTTCGCGAACACTTATCCAAATCCTGCGTTTGTTAAAAAAGTACTTAAACATAGCTAGCTCTCATGTAATGAATGGTAATATTCGGCTAATTTTGTCGCTTTTACAAGAAATTGGATATCAAAATCTACTGTTACAGAGTTCTTTCATACATATTTTCCGTATAGTGGACTGAGTTCTTTCATACATATTTTCCGTATAGTGGTATATGGTCATTGATTAGATGAATAAACTAGGTCTAGGTCTAGTATGGATCATAAGTACCAATCTTAAAGAGACTAATGATGAATAGCTAACACCAAGTTAATGCTGCTTTAAGCTTTGTTAAAATTTTTTCCCTATTTTTATTTCTAAAATTGAGTTGGCTAAGAACTTGAGTGGTCAGTAAAAGGTAGATTGTGATTTCAAAGGACATTTGTTGATTTTGTTAAAAAAAATAATTTGTGTTGTAAGGTACTATTGCCTAAATTAACGGATACAGTATCAGAAATAATTCCAAATGATGGACATGAAGCAAAAATATATGTAAAACAAACTACATATTGAATTTATATCGTGACCTAAAGTAAATAACACAAGTACTACACGACATTGTAACATAGTCTATATAGATGGAGAACGTTAAAACACTTGATGCCATTTGAAGGGTCTCTATCAGCAATAAAAGTCGTTGTTACGATACTACAACTTATTTGGTATTAAGCTATTTTAGTTTAAGAACATTTATTCCTCAAAAGAATACAATATGATTCACTTGCTGAGAAATTATAATTGGCACTTATAAGATATGTCACAAAAGATATATAAGATATTTAATTTCAAATGCACTTTCAATATAGTTAACTCATAGTTAAATCTAAATTCAATTGAACAAATATATTATTACAATGAATCATGTAAATGTAATAAAGGTTTTTGAGCTCCCCCTATGGTTTTTGATTATTAGATTTTGAATAATCACATATTTTTAACGGTAAATGCAAATTAAACCAAATACCACGTAAATCAAATCAATGAAAAATTCAAGAAACTAATTTATTTGATGTGGATTTTCTTCTTAGGGAAATTTTAAGAATTTAGATTTACGGATTTTCACTTTAATTCATAATATCGTTATTTGAAGCGAATTTTATAGTTATTATAAATATGTCAAAATATTTTCGAAAGTAATTTAACATGCTGAGCTAAAAACACAATCATCAACTATATGCTATGGATAGTATAATTATGTGGCACCGTACTGCTGGAAAATATAGTCTGGTAGGAACCAGACCTAATAAGCTTAGAGGGACTTATGTGAGACTTATTTAATTCCTTCCCTCAGGATACTCGACTGAGACTGACTTAATGAAATTAGATATTTATTAAATTGAAAGATATTCAACTTTAATATTAAACAAAAATATGTGCAATTTGGACTTGCAAATCGAGGTTGTGTAGTAATAACTGTAAAAATACAGTTTCCAGCAGTTGATGTTTTTTCATTGTCGAATAACTAAGTCGTACAAGTTTTTTTATCATTTATTATTTTACTACTTGCTTTTTAGTGCTACATCCATCTATAGTATATTTTTAACAGTTTTAAAGATGTGTCAAAAAATAACAGCTCAAACTTAATGTCAAATATAACAATAGAGTTATTAGGTAGGTTAGGTAGGATTTTATAACGTAGTGAGTTTCGTGCGGATACAGCAAAAAACACCATAAGCAGTTATATTCTTTGATTTTGTTTACTTTGATTTTTCTCTGCGCCCAATGAAAGCTGGATATTTGGCATAAAATTTTATTAACAAAAAACGGACAAAGATAGTAGACAGAAGAACAATAGCGGTATTCAATAAGGTGACGGAAACTCAAAACAACAACTCTAATTTGTATAACATATATACATAATAATACGTAATAATTTGAGTAACATATACATAAATGATGAGAATTGTTAATTATTATTGATGTATCTTTAACGAGTAGCATGTATTAAAGATCCTTCCTTATAAATGAAAGTACTTAGGAGTAAGCTTCATGCAAATTATATTTAGTACTTACATCACAGGTATGCTTCCGGTATGATATGGTATACTACACCTTTGATGTATGTATGTACATTCTCTTTGAGACATAAATGAACCAGTTGTAAACCACACTCGACGGAATTAGTGAAATACTCTGTTGACTAGTTATTGACTCTAAAGCGGATTACTACTAATTTCATTTGCTACATACCGCATCTGAATCGACACGTGGTACGTACGCAAACCACATTAAACATTTCAATTTGTGAGCCGAAATAGGTTTTAGTGGCCTAACGAGTACCGTTAATGGATTTATAATACTCTATAATACTATAAATAGTAAACTAGAACTGTTATTAGGTAATTTTATATCAAATGTTTGCATAAAATCATCACTGTCTACCAATTCATTACTAATGGCTTCATATTGAAGTCAATATTATATTTCAGAACTATTCGTATATCGTTTATAATCAGTAGTAAAATAATATTTCAATATGTATTTTTAGCTAGATATATTAATAAGTTCGTTGATTTTCGCGATTTTTATAAATTTTAAATAAAACAATTTAACCGGATTTATCGCGTATATTAACATTATTTGGGACACCCGACGTTTCGAACACTTTGCAGTAGTCCGTGGTCACGGGTAGACTCACAACGGGTATATTAGTTACACGTACTGTTATTCATAATCAGGTGCGATAAAATAAAATTGCAATATATAAATAGTATTAGTAAATGTGGTTCGAACACCAGCCAATTTAACTAAGATAAAGTGTAACACAAAGAAATGGATGGTATTTATTTTCACAGTAAAGAAAATATAGTAAATCTGTATTTACTGTCTTTCAGGGCAATTTATAAGTTAAATTTGAATATGATCTATCATTTCCTTTTTTTATGTCTTGAACAAACTTTAAATATAACTTGAAACAGGAAATGTCAGATTTAGCTTTTTTGTAATTTTACTAATTGTATAATTCCAAGTCAACGGCAAGTGCCATATAAATTTTGATTACTCGGACAATTTCATACAATTGCTGTAAAACGCAACCATCTTTGGATTGTGTTGACTCAGGTGTCTGATTTTTAAAGTACCTAAAGAATTCAACATATTTTGAAACAGGAATTTCTTTATAATGACTGACAACTAGTCGTTGTAAAGAAAACCGAATCAATTATTGATATGATCTTCTTCAACCGTTTTGGCTATATGTTTTTTCATCTTTCATCCGTCGACCTATCGTTGGTTCTCGAAAAATGTAAAAGAACAGAATAGTTATTTTGTTGAATATTCCTAAAAAGAAAGTATATTTGCTAGGATTGCAACTTACGTTTAGGTATTATATTTTATTCTATTGTAAAATAGTTGCAGTGCCCCGCAGGCACGAATTCGGTAAGATTTAAAAACAACTGTGCCGATTCATTATTTTTACAATAAATTTTCAAAGGACCACCCCAAAACATGGTATAGACAGGAAAAATGAAAAAGTAAATTAGCAAGCAACGAACAACTCATTTCGTTTACAAATTGAATGTTTCGCGCCAATTGACAGAAAATGGAAATGTGGGCGAAATCAATCACAGTTCTATATTTAATACATTCCAGATATGATTACAGTTCATGTACGACGAATTGTGTTTTTGTCGATACAATTCTATTTCAATAATTATAAACTAATTCAACGTATAGTAAAGTAGTAAATCGTATATGCACTAATATTATAGAAGAATACCTTATTAATTATATATAATGCAATGTTTTTACTTCAGTAAGTACTTTGACTTAACTTGTAATATTCTCAACTTACAAGAGAAAAGATTTAAGCTGATAAGCGGATAACAGTGCTGGAAATAAAATACTTAACAATTTTATTTGGGTTAATCCTTTTAGTTTTCTCTGTGAAAGTGTAGAAAATATATTTATTATAAATAAAATAGGATATCAATGTAACAGAATTGTATACATGCATCACAGATGCTTATATACGTATGTAAGGAATACGAAACGAAAATTGTTTACGCTAAAAGTTTTTAACAAAAACTACGAACAGCGAAATATTTTTCTTGCTATGTGAAATAAGCTCTAGCCTTTCCCCGTGCATTCAATATATGGAAATGTTTATGACAGCTATAGTATATCGTCGCTGCGCGTGCGAGACTGCGTCAGTGCAACTTGTAACGCGCAAAATTGAAATATCGTGCCAGCCGACTGAAATGGCTTATTACCTTCTAGACCTCACCTATTAGAACTATCTAAACACAATGTCTGTAGAGCAATCGAAGCAATACCGCGGGATATTTTCCTCAGTGACAACTACTACAATCATCAAAGTGGAACGGATTTCTTGGTTTGCGACTATAATAAGATTACTATAATAAGATCCTAATCAAATTAGTACTTTTTTTCATATTACATTATTTCATAAGAAAATAATTATCTTAAACAGTGGCGTATAATTAGAAAAGTAAATACTCTCAAATTTTATTTCATATTAAATAATTTGTGTACATATTGAGAAATAACGTGATCCGTGCAGTTTCTGGTGTATTATTCGTAAGAACTTAACCCATAGTATAAAATTATTACGCCGACAATATGTTCCTGAAATAAAAGCGAGATCCAAATAAAGTTCTCTTAGGTTAAGTTAGACGTCTTAGAGTTAAGGTACTTTTTCTTTATTTTTGCTGCAGTTACGGACTTAAGCGTTAATTGCGTGGGTTAACATTTAATGTATTGTTCAGAAGTAATAGAAATTAAATTCCAAACCTTAAAAATTTAATACACAACAAATTATTTTAAATATAACTAATAAGATGCAATAAACTTAACTTGGCGGTCGTATGTACTAATTTTGTACGAAATAAACTACAGTATAAGTTTGACTGGTTGGAAGTGTGCACTCATTTCGTACGAAATACACTGCATTATGAATTTAGGTGGTTTTTTCTAAGATATATTATAAATTTCCCATTTCCTTCTGTTAAAAATAAAGGAAGTTCGACAGAAATATGATACGAATTTTACATTAAAAACTACTTACGTTTAAGTAATATACTTTATTATATTGTACAGAAGTGCCGCAGGCACGAGTTCGGTAAGTTTTAAAATCAATTGTAGCTCGTTTTCATTGAACAGAATAAAAGATTTCTCTTTAATTTTCTTTTTCAGTTTAAATCATATCCTTTACAAATTTTAGTACATATAAGCAAACTTACGTATACATACTTTCAAAAGTATGATTTTATTTTTATAGGTACCAGAACGCTGACAGCACTATAACGTATGTCAACGAGAACCAGCAAATGTTAAAAGGTTATAATTTATTCGTCCAGAAGAGAAGAGTCACACATGAGAAATATCTCACGTGCTATCAAACATGAATTGGAAAACTGGTGTATACTTGTGTACTTTTTTTAGATATAAACAATATACGGAGGCTTGTCTTATCTATTAGATAGTCTTTGAACTGATTTCTTTTAACATTGTACCAGTCTTCTATGGAGATCTATAACAACAGTGAGCATCAAATGATGAAATAATCAGTTAATATAATGGACAAGTCAATCTTCACACGTCTAACAGAAATACGTTTTGGATGCAGATTGCAACCGAATTTCGAGATTTTATTTAAAAAGTTGTATTAAATAACAACGTACATACAAAAAAATCATGTATAATCAAATAATTTATCAAAAGTAGTCGTAATTAGTTCATGACAAAAATAAACATACTATTGGTAAAAAAACATATTTCATTCCAGTAAAAACTCATGCGTAGAGAAAAGTTAAAGAGATATTCAGTAAGCGGTTTACATAAAAGAGAATATTCGGCAGATTTTCATTTCAGTCACGTCTCTGATTTTTTTCGCTGTGAAATAAATTACACTCTGACAAACAAATCACTGCTGATTCAATCAGACGTTGACAGCATCTGACTTTTTGATTTAAGTATTTGAAAAAAATTAAGCTTTTTATGATTTCTTGTTATGAAGTTTATCAAATATGTGATATTTAATAAGCTTCCAAAAAAGAAAGCACAAAAACCTACATTAATTATAAGATTTAAAATAAAATAGGAAACTGAACGGAACTGAAATACTGAAATTAAAACTGCTTATATTAAAATTGCTAAATTAAAAAAAAATAAAATTAAATTAAAATATTTTTTTTTTTTTTTTTTTTTTTTTTTTTTTTAGCTTCACGCTTTATCCCGCACATGGCAGGGTAGACAGAGGGAATTGCAGGAACCGTGGGAACCAAGGTTAAGACACTCCTTTGCTTAAATCCCTGCTTACTCCGTCCCCTCTTTCCGCCTTTTCGAGACATTGCGTGTTGAGTGGCGGAACTCAACGCCGCGCTTTGCCTCGTTTGGCAGAGCGAAGAAAATGGAAGTAGAAAAACCCTCAACAATTATTCGCCTTGTTATATCCTATAATAATTTCCACTACATTTTTAATACCCATCGTATATGATAATATAGGATAATTTAATCCTAACTTTAACTGTTTAATTTAAAATGGAACAACGGGTACGTTATTATTTCACCTGTAAAATATAAAAAGACAAAATTGTGTTTCTGAAACGTAAATATATGACATTAGTAATCTGAAGCAAAGATAAACTTTGTGATTTAGTGTTTAGTCAGAGCAAGCCTCAGTTGGTCTATTAAGGCGCTACAGTACAGACAAGAATATTAATACTAGTGTACACGAGAATATGTAAGCACTGTATACCTAGACCTACAGAGATTATTGTAAAGTTGTACGTTTGACTTGAGTTACTTTACAATGATAGACCTAGAATCAAAAAATGAAAATTATTGTAAAAAATTATAATAATTTTGTTTATTAAAAGTCTTTGGATATCATGATTACATGGGCAAACATAAGTGCAGTGCAGTGCACATTTGTTTTATTGGTCTAACTGTGGATGTTGCCTGTGTATAAAATTGAAGAGGAGGAAAATTCGATGTAACATTTGAAGACTGCGTAAACTTAGACAGCACATAAATGCATGAAATCCTCGTCACAAAATCTTTGTAACTATTACATATATAGTCATAGTAATGGTTAATTTGGAACATTTTGATTTAACTTAATATCCAGGTCACTTTGTGAAAAATTTGCATGGCAATTAGAAAAGCGTATTACCATTTCATTCGTGGCGCGCCTCGTAGGTACTCGAGCGACTTCTGAATGAACATCATCCCTCGCAGAGCTATTTTTCTGCTGAAATCTTAAAACCTTTCTACTTAAACTAACAACATGTGTTATTGTTTTAAACTTACGAAATTATGAGGTTTAAGAATATTTATTTCTCATAAGAATACAATTCACTTACATGAGAAACTAACACATTACACTTAATACAAAAATAACATAGGTACATTGCACAAAGGAAGTATTTTAAAGTAAATAAAATATTAATTTGAGTAACAAATAAAATGTAGGGTAGGATGTTCGCGTAGTCGATGCATTGTGCGGAATAAGAGCAACTGGAAGTGTCACGTAACTTCGTATTCCATGTTATACTATAATATTTTTTCTTATACTTTTTGTTTTATTTTGTGTTATTCTATATAGGTCTTTTGATTTTCATTATTCTTTTTGTGTATTTTTTACTTTTATTTATTTTATTAATTTATTGTTGTTACATTTTACAATTTTTTGACATGATTTTTTAGTAATTTTTTGAAAATTAGTGTTGATTTTACTTCTTTAATATCTTTTGGCAATTTATTGTACAAATAAGCACCTTCAAACAAAATGGTTTTTTTTGCCGTAGTTAGATCGCGGCTTGTAAAGTTTTATATCATTTGCATTTCTTAGTCTCATTCTTTGCATATTTTGTTTTTTTCGTAAATGTAATATTTGAGTGCATATCTTTACTTAGAATTTTTCGTATAACAAGTCAGCTATAGTATATGTAGGTTTGATTAATATTTAAAAGCCCAGATTCAGCATATATTTTTTTAGTTGAGGCAAGGAAATCATATTTGAACAGTATTTTTACTAATTTATTTTGTGCTATTTGTATAGTTTCCAAATTGCTTTTAGCAGCTGAACCCCAAATCTCGATCAAGTAATCAATATGCGGCTTGATGAGGGTATTATAAGTAATATAAACAACGTTGTGCGGCAAACAACGAACAATGTTTCTCATTACACCCATTAGAGATGTAAGTTTTGACTTAATTTTTTGTATATGAGGTTTCCATGTCAGTCTGCTATCTAGAATCAGTCCTAAATATTTTTCCTCTTCTACTTGGGTTAATTTTTCGTTATTAATAGTTAGTCGTGTTTTATGGGATACCTTTTTATTTTTTGCTGCAAATACTATATAATTTGATTTGGATGCGTTCACTGTAAGCAGGTTGGATTGAAACCAAATATTTAATCGCTGTAGATCCTCTTGAGCATCGTTCATTATGCTTTCTAGATCATTTCCATAATAGAAAAGACTAGTATCATCGGCGTATAATGATATGTCGCCATGTAAATTAAGTGTATGTATGCTGTTAATGTAAATAAGAAAAAGCAATGGACCCAAAATTGATCCTTGTGGGACTCCATAAACAATATTTTGAGGTTTACTTTGGGTATCTTTGACTTTGACTATCTGAGTTCTGTTAGTGAGATAGGATTCTAGCATCTTTAAGGCACGGTCTGAAATTCCTATACTTATTAGTTTTTCTAACAGTAAATGGTGACTCACGGTATCAAACGCCTTCTTTAAGTCTATAAAGACACCCAAGGCTATCTGTTTCTTATCAATACTTATTTTAATTTTCGTCACAACGTCTAAGGTTGCCGAGAGAGTATTACTTTTTGGCCGAAATCCATATTGCTTCTTGTAAAAGAAATTTTGTTTGCTTAAAAAAGATTCAAGACGAGTATATATGATTTTTTCAAAGACTTTCGACATGACGGGTAGAACCGATATTGGTCGATAGTTCCCTGGGTCCGTTCTACTACCAGACTTGTATACAGGTGTAACTCTGGCAATTTTCAGGCAGTCTGGGAAGGTTCCTTCTTCCAAACATTTATTTATACAGCGTGTAAGCTCATCTAAAATTAAATATTTTATGGATTTAATGGATTTAACGCTTATTTGATCACAGCCAGTGCTGACATTACTGTTTAAGTGTTCGATGATTCTAGCGATTTCTGCTTTGCTGGTTGGCTCAAACCGATAAAGATTATTTAACGACCCAGTTGCATGTGATTCCATTCTGAGGTTGGAATTGGAGTAGTACGTTCTGGGTATTTGATTAGCTAAGTTTGAACCAATATTACAAAAGAAAGTGTTAAAATATTCGCAGATGTCTCTTTCGCCTGTTATAATGCCCTGGTCTGTTTGTAATTTGTTAATTAGTACCGTTGATTTCAGTTTGTTTGCTGAAAGGTTGTTTAAGAGTTTCCACATCTTTCTAGGATTTTTTGAGCAAGATGTAAATGATTTTATATAATAAGTACTTTTATAATTCTGTATTTTGGCCATTACCTCATTTCTCTTCTTAATAAATAGTTGTTCTTTATTTTTATCACTTGGGTTTACTTTATGGTGTCTCCATAGCATATTTCTTTCGTCAATTTCTTTAATAATAGTCTTATTTATCCAATCTTGTCTTGGTGGATTTAGAATTTTTATTTTATTAATGGTACTATCGTTTATATCATTTTGTAGTTTCTCTTGAAATATAGTATATAAATTAAAGTTGTTACTAGTAGAGTTCTCTAAGTAATTTTTATATAGTTTGTTATAGTCTATAGCTTTATATATTGTTTTGTTTGGCCGAGAGGATGTAAATTTTGTCACTTCAAGATAAATTTGTTTGTGATCAGACATCGATGAGTTGATAATAGAGAAATGAAATTTATTTTCTTTGAGATTTGAGGCTACATGGTCAATAATTGTTTTTGTGTCTAGAGTTTCACGAGTGCAATAGTCTTTATGAATGTAGTTTATAAAGTTATACCCTGCTTCACAAACGGTGTCCTTGTATATAGATGGATACCGATCCGAACTTAGTAGGTTTAGATTAAAGTCTCCGAAAATGATTGCTCTTTTTCTTTGATTTAAGTACATTGTATAGGTGTCCATAAACGTATTGAAATTTGTGCTATCAGGTTTTCTGTATATCGCAGCAATGTCTAGAGAGAAGTTTACTAAGTGTATCCATAGGAAATGGTTATCATTTAAACATTCTGCGTCTAATAAACAATGTTTTAGTTTGTTATGGCAAAATATTGAAACACCACCGCCTCTACTAGATTTTCTAAGACTGAAATAATGCGTATAACCTGGAATTTGATAACGCATAGCTTCTTCTGCACTTTTTAGCCATGTTTCTGTTAAAATAACTATATCAAGACCATCGTTAAGAGAACGAATGATACTTTTTAATTCATCAAATTTCCCTTGCTTTACTATGCTTCGAATATTGCCATATAAACATTTTAATGACTTTTTCATTTTTTTTAGATTTTCATAATTATCGACTAGTTCGTACGTAGCAATATCGGTTACAAATACATTTTTGTTTGAATGAGTGCATGAAGTAATCAGTTTTTTGAAGTTACTTTTATTATTTTTGGTATATTTTTGACAAATTTTATTCTGAGATTATATTCTCCTGCATCCGTTCGTCTTTTTAATTCCTCTTTGAGCTGTTTTAAGTATACTTGCTGTTGTGGTGTTTGATCCGAGTAAATAGATATAGTACTTTGTAACTATTACATATATAGTCATAGTAATGGTTAATTTGGAACATTTTGATTTAACTTAATATCCAGGTCACTTTGTGAAAAATTTGCATGGCAATTAGAAAAGCGTATTACCATTTCATTCGTGGCGCGCCTCGTAGGTACTCGAGCGACTTCTGAATGAACATCATCCCTCGCAGAGCTATTTTTCTGCTGAAATCTTAAAACCTTTCTACTTAAACTAACAACATGTGTTATTGTTTTAAACTTACGAAATTATACTTAAATAAACTATCCTCTTGTATCATCTTGTAATGTATTTATTGTTTTCGGTGATCACATATTATTTAATATGCTATATCGTATTGTTTATTATGTTTGTTTTAAGAATTTATAAACATTTAAATGTATTTATCACATATTTATGTTCATTTGTTCCTCATTAAAATTTTTTTATGCCGTACCTAAGTCGAAGAAAATTACTACTTAAAGTTACAACTATATAAGTTATAATGAAATTAATCTTCCGATTAGATTTATACAATAAGACATAAATTCTACAAATATATAACAGATCACAACAATACACAAACAATTGAGAGAGTATATTGAAAAGTAAGCTCTTTTATTCTTTCGGCATATTGTCAATCATCGAAGTTCCATATACTTTGTTGGGTATCCAAATGGAATAGTTTTCTTCACAAAGAACGAACAAATGTGAAACGTTGCTAGTAAAACGTTGATAGTAGAAAGCATTCTTGTAACCTTGTAACTTGTAATCTTCAATCAAACTTGTAACCTTGCTGTTACTCTTTATTTTATATCTTTTTTATTTTAATATTTTTTAATATTTTCTGTTTAATCTTTTCTGGTTCAATTATAGAGAGTGCGTTTTGAGTAGCAGAACTCAATGCACTTTACCTTGAAATATTTGAAATAATAAATATATATTCCCTGGAATAGAAGTCAAACCCACCACTATCAGACGACGCCCCATCGCACTGTATTAGGTATATGCTTTAATACCTCACATGAATGAATTTATTACATTTTCGTCAACTCCATTGAGTGTTTGTTACTTAAGAGGAAAGATGAGAGGTCTCTCATTATAATATTCATAATTATTACATTTTTGAATTGAAACGTGTTAATAATATTTAAACTGTTGCTTGACGTTCCCATAATATGTCATATTTGTCGGTAGGCAAGACAGGACAAGCTCTAACAACTATAATTGTTTAATATACGAGTACGTAACTGTTGTAATATGTTCTTAACATATTCTTAATGTTTGAACTTGAAATACTATCTATGAAAAAATGAAAAATGAAATAATACACACCAATTCAAATTTGTAGATTGTTAATTCAAAAGTAACATAAATAATATTAGCCTAATATACGTATATTAGTATATAATTAAAGAAAAATAAAAAACAATCAAGCGACAATTTCTATACAAAACTAGTCAAATTGTTGACTTATTTCGTAGACACACTATTTGTTATTCTAATAATGTTACCTTTAACACCTTTCGTGGATAGTAAAATTTTTACTTTATTCGCACATATGCAGGTGATAAAATCAACATAAATTGGAGCTCCCACTCACCTTGGCAATACGTAAAGTTGGTATGCGTGTAAGTAATGCTCTCTGTTTTAGTCGGATATTTACTGCTGTTCACATGTGATACGAGATCATTGAGATTAACATTAGGGTACCTATTGAGATCCTTCCACAGAGTACGACCTTTGTATTCAAATTTTAATATTATCGTGCCTTTCGTGACACAAATGGAGAGAGATAAAGTATAGATTTTATGTACAATTTTCAATCGGATCATGTTTTACAAATTCGTTTATTGTTACTAATGAATTTTAATGTAGGTAACCCTTTGTCTGATTATATATTTTAGGTAGCTTTAATATAACAAAGTAAAACTGTAAATAATGATAATGAATGTTAATAAAATAAAATTAATTCTTCAATATAAAGAATTCTTCTTGTTAAGGCTGTGAAATGAAAGCATATTGTAACAAAGTAAGATTTGCTTTCTAATTCAAGTAAAAATGATGATCAGAGTACCTACTAAGTTCTATCTTCCTATCATGTTATTTCCGAAATAATATGTAATATATTAGAGGTATGCAATTTTAGGCTAAAATTTGTTTTATGCTCCGGCTTTACACGAGTGTAATGCTCCTACTATATATAATACATTTTTTATGGACGTTCGTTCACAGATTTTTTGTTATTACATAATAAAAATTTACACGAAAGACAACTTTATTTTATACTATGTCGTTTTGTATTAGACAAAAAGCTTATAGTATATCTTCGTAGTAAATGGAACTTTACAAATATTTTTAATAAATTGTTTGACATTAAATATGTTAATGGCTTTTTAATTATTTTTATTTTCAAAACTTGATATTGAGACTTTGGTATCTTTTTTGGTATAAAATAGTGCAGAAAAGTTGCAAACCTACATGCTATCGTAAAATCGTAACTAGGAATAGAGGCGTGATCTCACTTATGCTCAGATCCGTAGGATAAGCAAATCCCATTGAGCAAGAAGATTGGAATCCGGATTTAGGATGACCGCCGCCGACGCGACTGTAGCCTACGACGATGAATGCAGTTTTCCTTTATTCAATCAATAGAAAATCCATGATTCTGCAAAATCACATTTTTCTGTACACATTTGGTGAGTTATATACTCTGAACCAACTTACTTTAAGGAAAAATCTAATTTGTCATGTCTGAATTTTAATTTGCCTTATTTCACTTATAACAAAACTTTACACACATAGGTACATTCTCCTAAATGGGACTTTCACTAAAAAATATTGAGTTTAACGTAAAGACTTTTTAGGTCAATCTGTGGAGTGAAATTTTCTACTACAATAAAAAAGTATTAATAATGAATACTTAAATATCAATTGAGATTATAATTTTATTTCACTTTGTAGGTTAATAATGAAGAATAAGCAGAAAAGAGCGATTGGGTTAAAAGCGTTGCATTGTTTAAATAAAAAGGACGTATATACCTTTATTTTTCAAAAAGGCATTAAATGGT
Source organism: Dione vanillae (assembly GCA_037178615.1). Taxonomy (NCBI): domain Eukaryota; kingdom Metazoa; phylum Arthropoda; class Insecta; order Lepidoptera; family Nymphalidae; genus Dione; species Dione vanillae. Next base: position 18,975 of record JAZFAU010000950.1, read on the forward strand.
CGCTTCATCTTTATATTTTATACGAATTAAAATCAGCGTAAATTTGTCAAAGAAGAAAAAAAAATAAGAGGTAAACGTAGAAGACATTTTATTGAAAATGGTATTTAATAACATATAATAATATGTATGTGAATATATTTGGAAATCAATAGTCATAATATGTTATTTGGGGAAAATTAATATTGTTATTTCGTTGAAGAAGTACCCACACATACATACAGCTAGTAAATCCTATTGAACAGGATGATTGGAGCTGACGTTGACCGTATGCTCCGCCGCGCCGTTCAATGCAGCCGGATGCCTTTTATTGGGAAGTGCACTACACGCTAACACATCATTTTGAAATCATGGAGATATTGATTACAAAATCGCTTAATATTAAACTGTGAACTTAATATTAAAAGTCTTTAGACCATATAATATTATAAATAGCCTAAGATTATATATGTTATATTTATTAAATTAAATTAATGTAGACATAAACATAATTCAACTGCAAACATAGCTAAATCAAATTCACCATTATACCTCGAAATTTGTCAGTGATATCTGCCCTAGAACGTCAGATATTCATGCAATTTTGTTTCCTTATATTTTAGTTTGCTTTCGTTTTTAGAAGTCCAAATATTATTTTGTTAATAAATAGCATATTATAATTTCCAGAAATGACATGCCCAATGAATTCATAACAATATACTCAAATTCATAATGATTTTTAATGATCTTTTTTTATATAAAATGTGTGATATGAGACGTATGTTATACTCCATCATACGCAAGCAATATACAATAGAAATTTATTTATTCACGCCAAATCGAGAACGCGCTTGTAAATATACCCATAAAGAATGTTTATTTGGAAATTTTGTTCAACACATAGATGACCATGTAGACCTATAAATAAATTTACAATGGGATAATTATTTCACAATTATACTATAAAGAAGCAACTTGCTCACAGCGTCCTCCACTTAAGTAAACTGAATAGTTTCGAAATTTTATATTTACGACAACCCATTCAATTCTTTGATTTTCCAGGATTTATATCCTTTCGAATCATTCTGTTTTTTACTGAAAATTGTAAACATAATATAAATATATTGTTTTCCTTCCATTAAAAGATCACCAGACGATGAAGGGAGAGTGTGTCTCATCTTCAGAAATATAAAAATGAGTATGGATACAGTCAACCACGTCACTACGTCACCACGTCGGCCACGTCGCTCAGAGGCGCGGACTTGCTGTGAGATAAGTGAAGCCGCGTGGCCCATTATAGCGATAACGCAGAGAGTGTCACCTTCTGTCATCATGACAGTTGACGGCTGTATAAGTAATGTAACCGTGTCTACGACTTCTTATTTTTGAAAGAGTATGTGGAGGAAACCATAGGAACCATAGGGATCTTGTGTTAAAATATTCCGTTTCCCACTTTCCGCCTTTTAAGCCGCATTTGCCATGTTTTTGCCAAAATATAAATATTACTCTCCCAATAAGAGTCGAGTCGACAACCCGTCGCGTTTATAGGCAGATGCTGTGCCTCTTCGCCGCAGGGGTCCTTATATATAAGAATGTATATACAACATTTATATAACATAATATATACTTACACATAATTAGTAGTAATGTACTCAATTTTTTTTATAGCTTAACGCTTTATCCCGCACAAGGCAGGGTAATCAGAGGAAACTGCAGGGACCGTGAGAACCTAGTGTTAAGACACTCCGTTGTTCAGTCCCTGCTTTCTCCGTCCCCGCTTTTAATTCTTATATTTTTTCATTAATTTCAATACAAATATAAAAATAGTTCAATTTTATGATTGTATATATATTATACACCTTGTTTTTTAAAAATGTAATATGTACATAAAATACTTAATATAAAGCAATATTGAATAACTAGGCTATTATATGGTAGCAAGTAGCAACGCCCTTTCCTTAACGGCAATATTCTGCCATGACGATAAAGTGAATTAATTAAATTTTGCATTTCTTTGTTAAGTATTTCTATAAATATCTTACAATGTTTTTTTTATAAACAACTCTTAAAAGTTTCTTCTCGTTCATAATATTCTCGTTTCCGAAGTCTTGAACGTTTAAAATGTTCGCTACGTCGTTAACGATAAAGGACCAAGACTTTCCGACTAAACTGACGGAACAATTTCTAGAGGCAATTGTAATGTTGTTGTTGAAAGTTCTCATAAATGGAATTATTCTTTAGCTTTACTCGTAGCGAATAGCAAACCCTAATGAAAGCGAGCAAACATTACCCACTTTTCAACTTGATATTGTTTCCGGCTAAGCAACGCCTCGCTGCCTTCATTTCATAGCTTCTGTTTATTGGAGTTCTTACAGATGGTAATTATGCCTCGGGAGAGGTTAATATATGAGAAAGATTATAGCTTTAATGACCTGCTTAATTGAATTAAGTGACATACGCCGCAAAAAAAAATAGTAGAATTAAGTAGTACGGGCAATTTAACAGTATAAATTGATTCATAATTTGATCATTTTCATCATTAATGAGATTATATTTTTTATAAATATTTATTATTAATATAATTTTCATTAACAATTTATTAAAAATAAAAATACGAATATATGTTCAGTCCCGGGTGGTATATATATAAATCTATCACATAATATCGGTTTTCAACCAATAGCTGCTTGCTATGTTCTGTGCTTGTATTACACGTAAATAATGATATAAAACTATCAACAACAAGAAAATATAGAAATTGAATATAAATGCAGTTAGGTTAAATTCGGTTCAGTTCAACTAATAATTGTTATGATGCAAAAACATTGTTAGAAACATATACGTTGATTGTTCCGAAGGGTATCCTCTAAGACATCGAGCAAAAGTGTACTGTAATAATCGGAGAAGCAGATTTATGCTGATATTGAGGGTAAATTCATAATGTGAATCTCTTTTAAAAGTTTTTATTTAGATTTTTCCATTTAATTCAGCTACCTAATAATTAAATGGTAACAAAAATAAAATTTAGTACCATATAAGTTATATCAGCCTGTATAATTGTAGTAGTAGATACTACTTAGCATTTTCTCTAACCGAATTTCTATTACTTGTAATATCGTAAATAGTTTCTTAATTTTAAAGCTTATATTAATTGTTTTGTAGGTTCTTATAGTAAGTTTCAAGATATTGAGAGCTTAAGGAGAATTTATATAAAAATATGGAAAATTGCGTAGCTCAATCGAAAACGCTTAAATATGTTTGTGTGTTTGAAGGCTAGACTTCACCCTACTTTTGCTTTCATGTACTCATTATATTTTTTACAAAAATAATCCTTTTCCTAAGACCTACCCCTAACCCTTGGACAATAATTTTCATTATTACTGTAGTATTTTTGATTGCACCTGCCATTATGCACACAGAATAACTTTAGAGGTACATCTCTTCATTGATCTATTAAGCTGAGTACGCATAAAAAACAAGAAAAAGTTTGCCACAACTTGACTAAGCTCCCTTATATAGTTGCCGGGAGTACATCTATTTCGAAGCTTCATCTCGACTAGACATCAATAGTGTATCTACTTAACATGTGTATGTTAAGGCAAAATATTGTAAGATGAGAAACCACAATGTATTTATCCACAATATATTTATAATTTCAAAAAAAAACATCAAATTATGTAAATAGTTCCAGTTAAATATAAATATTTTTAAATCTTAACTGTAATTTGTAATCAAAATTCACTTTGCATTTTCCACGGGCTGACGCGAATAGCTCTCAACGTCACCAAACGCAATAGATGTAAAATAAATATTTCAATAAAGTAAAAGAAATATTTCATTTATTCTGCCAGTTATACTTATAATAAAGGTAAGTAAGAGTAAATGAGTTCATTTCAGTTTATAAGCACTTAATCTAAGTTAACGTTTACCTGAACATTATTGACGAAATGATTCACTTTAATAAGTAAATAAGGTAAATATATATATATATATATATATATATATATATATATATATATATATATATATATATATATATATATATATATATATATATATATATATATATATATATATATATATATATATATATATATATATATATATATATATATATATATATATATATATATATATATATATATATATATATATATATATATATATATATATATATATATATATATATATATATATATATATATATATATATATATATATATATATATATATATATATATATCTTTGAATACAGCAACATTGTTAGGCATATTTTAAATTGAAATAATTTTAAGATGAACTTAACAGTTATTACATTTAGAGATTATATAATGATGATGAGGCGCAATTGCAACGTTATTATGACAATGTACAAAGAATAATTGTGACTTCGAATCTCTGTCGTGGAAATATTTTTAGAAAAAAATGTACTTATAGTTCATTGCCTGGTACTGAGTTTTAATGAATGCAAAATCATTGTTTAAAATGATTACATAGAACACGATGTTTTTTTCATAAATCACTCTTTACACAATATACAAAATGAATACCTTTAAATAAATATTGGCTATATACACATTTTATATACGTAACAACTTCTACATGAGAGATAGTTAAATGCTGCAAAGCATTGTTGGATGCCATTGAACTCAACAAATGTTCGGACTTGGACTTTACTACATGTTTCGGCTTAAAGTGCTATAACTAGACCTGTCTAACTACAAACTATGATCGTCGAATGAGTTCTTAATGACGTGTTACTTATTGAGACGAAGTTTGAAGCTTCTAAAATTCAAATATATCGTAAAAACTACTGATTAACGCTAAAATTTTAAGTGAATGGTTAAATTTTCGTTTCACAATTTTTAGTATTTTCTAGGTACGCAAAAATAAAATCAACATTTATAACTTTGAATAAAATGTTAAGATTATTAATATGTAATTAACTATAGTTTTTTTAATTCTATAAAGTAAATATTAAAATAGCTTTAAAAAATAATAAACATAGTAATAATATACAAAACGGCAATTAATTAGTAAATCCTATTATAGTGTAAAAGATTACATTAATGATAAGACGGCATGGAATTAATGAATTGCTCTTAAGTTAGAATGACATTTGTAAAGTGATCATAATAGGTTTAGGGAAACCTGGTTGAGTTTGTTGTAGGCTCTTCTCACCAGGCCGCGCTTGGAACCCTCGTAAGTTCGTCCCTTTAGTTTTAAATCGTGGAGTGTGTAGGTTTCAGAGGGGCTCAATTCGATATTTATTATCGAATTGAGTTCCTCTGACACCGCTCCGTTCGCTCTATCTGACGTACACATGTGATCATCTTATTGATTCTAAGTGGAAAAGTTATAAATAAATAAATAACAGACATTTTAACTGATATTATATGTGACCATAAAGAACTACTGGATATTTCTCTATAAGATAAAATGATGGAGATTTGACGAAACCTTTTTGAAATTAGTACTACATCTAATGAAGTTCTGGCTTACATCAGGTTAATGCTGCTTTAAGCTCCTTTAAGATCTTTTTTAATACTAAAATTGAGCTGGCTAAGGTCTTGAGAGGTCAGTAAAATGTAGATTGTGATATAATTTTTAAAGACAGATTTTGAATTAACTAATAATATTTCAAAGAGGTTCTTATGATATTAATAAAATAATAAATTTGTCTTATTAGCTGATATTGTAGGTTTTAGCCGATACGAGATAAAGAATAATCTCAAATGATGGACTATAAGCAAAAATACATATATGTATAACAAACTACAAGTCGCAAGTAAATAAAACAATTAATATATTACATTGTAACATATGGATGGAGAACCTTAAAACACTTGATACCATTTGAAGGTTCTCTGTCAGCAAGACGTTGTTACGATAATACAACTCATTTATAGTTAAGCTATTTTCTTATTTTGTTAAGAAATTCAATTTGGAATGGACTTTGAATATTTTAATTAATTAATAATTAAATCTTTTTAAATTATATAACGAAATGATAATTCGGTCAGTTGCCTTCAAACTAAAGAATAAATATTTATTTGTATATTTTATGGCACAATATTTCAAAAATAAATATTTATAAAAAGTGGGTTCAACATTACGAACATTCGTTTACAATCGCCTACATTTTCGTGTGATGGAGAAATAAAATACAAAATAATAAGCACAATGTATTTCAAAGATAACTTCACATGCTGAGCTAAAAATATATTCATCAACGATATGCTGTGAATAGTATGATTATGTGGTTAAAATGTAGTCTGAAAGTAACCAGGTTTAATAAATTTAGAGGGACTTAGCTGCGACTCATTTAATTCTTTCCCTTGGGGCACTCACCGAGTAGCCGGACTTAGTTTTAATTAAATTAGGCGCTTATTAGCTCGAAGCTTCTTACATTACATAAAAAATAATAACAAATATCCTTAATTACACACAAACATCATTGAAGTTAAATTTGGCAAAGTTGACAAATCTTTTTCTTTGTAAGGTGACTTCTTAGTAACTAGTAAAAATATTAATGGTATCATATGTTACTCGCGTGTTGTGGAAAAAACGATAAATAAATAAGCTTGATCTCAATGACAAATTAAATAATGTAACTGGTTTAATAATGTAAAGGTGCTGTAGGTTTATGTAACGTTTCAGGTTACGTACAAATGCAGCTGAAACAAAGCGTAAACGCCAATTCTTTGATTGCGTGTACTTTGACTTTGTCTACGCTCCAAGAGAGACATATGAAATTTAGTTCAAATTAATACCTCCATGTGTTTTTAAGAAAATATAAGGTAACAATTTAAGTAATATTTATATATATAAAAATTAAAAATAATAAACCATTAGCAATATGATATCTTTAATTAGTAGCATACGTAAAAGATCCTTCCTTATCTATGAAAATACACTTGGAGTAAGCTTCACACAAATTATATTCAGCTTACATCACAAGTATGTTTCCGGAATTATATGGTATACTACACCTTTGATGTATGTATGTACATTCTCTTTGAGACATAAATGAACCAGCTGTAAACCACACTCGACGGAATTAGTGAAATACTCTGTTGACTAGTTATTGAGTCTAAAGCGGATTACTACTAATTTCATTTGCTTCATACCGCATCTGAATCGATACGTGGTACGTACGCAAACCACACTAAATATTTCAATTTGTGAGCCGAAATGGGTTTTAGTGGCCTAACGAGTACCGTTAATGGATTTATAATACTCTATAATACTATAGATAGTAAACTAGAACTGTTATTAGGTAGTTTTATATCAAATGTTTGCATAAAATCATCACTGTCTACCAATTCAATACTAATAGCTTCATATTAGAGTTAGTATTATATTTTAGAACTATTTATATACAATTTATAATAAGTTACAAAATAATATTTCAAAATAGACAGATCAAACAATTTAACCTATTGTTATTTGTAATAAATTTAAAGTGCAATAAGTAAATATTATTAGAGAATCAGTTTCACATACATTGATTTTTATAGTAAAGACATATGAATCGATGCTTGATTTACTGTATGTCAAAAAAGTTATATTTGAGGTTGTATCCACTAATATCGAAATAAACTCTCGATATATGTTTGTGATGGCAAAAATCGTATTGTCTTTGGTAAAATTTGCTACAAGAGCTTATTTTCTAACTTCATAATTTTAGGTCAGCAATAAATGCCATAGAATTTGATTACTCGAAAAATTACACAAAAATGCTGCAAAATGAAACAAACTTTTGTTTGCATTGACTCAGGTATAATGTACAATTCATTTGTAATTTATATAAAATGGGCCCGCTATTCACATTTGAGTTCTAATTATTGTTGTGGAACGACAATTGAAATGTTGCACGAACTCCACTCTATCCACTTTACAGTATTTTTAAATTTTAAAATTAATGTAGCTGTAATGGCTGAAATGATCTTTCTTTTCTTAAACTTAAAAATAAAAGCTTTGTCTTATTTCTCTTCTAGAGATACTTTTAGTTTTTTAAGCCTCTATTCACTAACTAAGAGGGATTCGTTTTATGGTGCATGCAGTGAATATAAGTCTAACACTTGATCATTATTTGAATCTGAACCTTAGATGTATAAGAGAACAATATTTATATTGAAATAATTAGAATCATTAGAATTAAACAATTATAAATATAGCAGTGTTTCGTAGTAAAGTTGAGACGTGTTGTAGTTTATTTTTTAAAGTAGCATAACGTTCTTGGTTCTTCACCCGCTTGTATTGATACTTTTCGACTCGCTATCTTACACATGCATAATATATGTCTTTAATTTTTCCTTACGAAACGTTTTGTTTATGAAAAATGTATGTAAGAAAATTCACATTTTATCTACAGTACATATGTATTTGCAAATGATCTATTACAACCGACGCAAATATTTTTGTGGGTATATCCATCCCCCTTTGTTACAAATAAAGGAAGTTCTTACCTATTTCTAAATTTCATAGGAAAAAGAAAAAATATATACTAGTATTGCTACTTACGTTTAGGTAATATACTTTATTTTACTGTACAAAAGTGGGGCACTTTTGTACAGTAAACGAGTTCGATAAGTTTCAAAATCAATTTAGACTCGTTTTCGGAGCGCGCTTCGTCTAGCTAGCCTATGTCTGTCTTATATACTGTTACGTGGAACGTTGCTTTCGAAGGTTATTTGTATTGCAATTAGTGAATATTGTAGTGAAGTGTTACATTTATTTAATGTATAATAATTGATAGTAAATAGTGTAATGATTAAAATAGTTGTAATAATAATTATTTACCAATCTATGATAGAGCTTAAATCTACACACTCTATGTTGGCTTCATAAGATCAATACGTTTTGTATACAATTGATGGCACATGTCGTTTGATAGATAACGAAACATCATCAGCTTTATGTAATATCAACTCCAAGCCAAAGGCAAACCGTCTGGTTGGTTTGGTTAGGTTCTTCAAAGCCAATTTCATTTTGTGAACTTAGGCTGTCATTTATCAAACAGTTGCTGCTCGTACTCTACAATACAAATTTTGTACCGGAAAAATAAAGTAAGTTAAAATAGTTTTTGTTTGAAAATGATAATTGTGTGAATCTAAAAGTAATAAATTAATTCACTACCTAGTAAGTAAGTTGATTTTTGTCTAATTTCAAGACATTTTGTTATAAGTAATTATTCATTTCGTGACATTATGTATTGTAGTACTAAAATAGAGAAAGATAAGTTTATTAATATTTTCTTTTGTTCCTGTTTTTTACCAACTCCTTTTCTATTAAATCCGATCTCGATCTATGGAATTCTTTACCGTTAACCATCAGACAGTTAAAAACTATACGATTTAAAAACATCTAAAGGATAACCTGCATGTGCATGTGTGTATGAATATATGAATGAATGTATATTCCATTTTCCAATTTTAGTATGTAAACGTTTCAAGCCTAAAGCAACAAGTAGGACAGTACTTACTTATCCTGGTGCTTAATGAGGTTTCTGTGAAAAAATAAAAACAAACAGACAAATAAACCAAATCACATTCAAATGGAGAGTATTATGAAGCATAGTTCAATAAAGAATTGAATGAAACTTAAATCATTTGAAGAAAAATGGGTAATTTATAGAAATTTAAAATAGAAAGCTATTTAATTATACTGTTATTTAAACCAAAAACGTTTAAATATAAGTTTCTGAACTTAATATTAATATTATTTGTATTACACTCAAAGCTGCGATGCCATTTAATAAAAATGGTATTCATCGCTGTTCGTACATGAAAGCTGATATCTATTACATTGATATCATAACAAAAAACATCTTCCAGAGCCAAAATTACGCTTATTTATAGTTTTGTGTGTGCTCATGTGCGCTAATCTCAAAAACAGCTTATCTGATTTAGTTTAACATTATTATTTAATATTTAGTAAGTTCGAGAACATCGATCAAGCAATCGAAGCCGCTAAGTCGCAAGTATTAAATACAAATATAAAAGAAAATATAATGACAAAGACTATATACTTAAGATAACAAGTATTTTGTAATGATTATAAATATTTTGGAAATATAAAATATGTATTCAAGCATAATTTATTTATTTATTTATGTATTTATTTTTTTAGCTTTACGCTTTATCGCGCACATGGCAGGCTAGGCTGAGGGAGTTGCAGGGATCGTGGGAACCTAGTGTTAAGACACTCCGTTGCTTAGTCCCTGCTTTCTCCGTCCCCACTTTCCGCCTTTTTCGAGGCATTGCGTGTTGAGTGGCGGAACTCAACGCCGCACTTTGCCTAGTTTTAGAGTTCATTTGTCACATACATAAAATATAATTCAAACATCTATATATCAGATTGATTTCTTTGGAAAACGACTAGACGTCGTCCCTTAGCGTCTATTAAAGTGTGACTTTTATAGCACCTGATAGAGTTTGCGGGAGTGTGGGAAATTTGTCGCTATAAAACGTAACTTAATGCACGTGGATTGCTTGTTCTAATTACAAAGCTGCCACATTGCTTGTTGCAATTACAAAGCTATTAGCTTCATGCACGGAAAAGTATAAGAGCTTAATAAATTTAAACACTAAACTTTCTTAGCACCATACAAATTAATATAATACTTTAAATCGTTGTGCTGCCAATTGTGTTTCTTAATTACTACTGTAGGTACTCTTCTCATATGATACAATTTTACGAGAATTATTTCAATAAATTGTGATTATAGGCATTTTATACAAAAAAATATATTTTCTTTTTCTTTATTTATTTACAAATGCGACATTGTTTGCGCAGATGCTTATGAATTTAAAAAATAGTCTCTTAGTGTTCCTCTGCATTCTCTTAGGAAACTTGATGACAAATTTCCACACTATATAGTGTGTCTGTCGGTCCCTCAGTAACGCTGAAGATTTAAATATTATATTGTTTTTGTTACAGCAAGAAATTACAAATATTATAGCTTATAATTTGGGCATGGTAATAAATAAATAAATAGAATTGGTGACACTAATGCCTGTATCCAATACAAGTTGCTTATATTTCGTGTCGCCAAGATCTTTTGCTTTTAAAAATTAAAAAAAAATACAACTACTTTACCTTGAAAACTATTTAGAATGCAAAATTTTATTGAATAGGTATTTTTACACTTAAAACATCTGAACAGATAAAATATAATCATATTTTTGCAAGTGTTACAGTATACATGGGGTTTTTACACTTTAGTAACTGAAGTGACATCACTAGAATAGAGATCACTAATATTCATCCAATATATGATATTGTGTTTAGACAAAAACAGAAGTGACGGTATACCTAGATGAAATATATTTATTTAGTAACCCTATACTATTTTTATAATATACTATACATACTTATATACATAAAATAATATCAGTCCCTCTCGCTAAGGTGAAGATTTCTGCTTGCGATGGCAAGAATGCTTGTAACAAATTTAATACGAACATAACTGGGTGCAAAATCTCACTGAATATCTCAAGGATATGCGTCAATTACATTGACGCACATTCTTGAGATATTCAGTGAGATTTTGCACCTAGTTATGTTCGTATTAAATATTTTAAATGTATATGGATGTATTAATATTTTAGTTAGAATAATTTGAAAATACAATGAAAATGAAAATTCTCATATCGCTTAACTGTTATAATAACTAATAACAAATACATAGAAGTACTTGGTGTATGAATTATTGAAATTGACATATATAATGGTGGCTCGAGAATATAATATTTATAAGTTTTTAAATTGTTACCATTGGGAAACCACTGCTTGAAGTGAAATTAGTCACACCTGGTCTTGTGTTAAGTTTATTTTCTTGGGAAATGACACATCGGTGTCAAAGTATCGTAAAACGAGACGTTTATTATGTTTGGTGGTGCCTCCTCGTTTGCACATATATTGTATAAGTTTTAATGAGTAAAATATAAATTTAGAAGTTAATACGATTTTCGAAATATGTTCGTGTAAATTAAATTTGTAGTGAAATTTGGAAAAGGTATTACTAGAGATCTGTTCCATTCATAATAAGTGGATTTGATAATATATACGTGTTATTTTAATGTGATTCCTTTAACATTGTGAAAATTAAAATAGACATAAATAAATTGAGATAGACAAGGGAAAAGATCGAGCAAAGGATCGAAAGTCGAAAATTTTAAATATTCCTAAATATTTTTCACATAATGTAAATTTGTATATAAAGGGAATACACAGAAAAATCAGAAGAGAATAAGAGAACACACATGTTTTACATACAGTAAACAAATAATATAGCTGTAAATGTCAGAACTGCCAACATATTTGATGATAAATCTAATATAAAATAAAAAAAAATCGCTTCTTGAAGTAACAAAAGCCAAACAATTTTATACCATTTCTATATTTCATGGGTTTCCGGCTTTGAGTACAATTATTCAGTGTTTCTTGTGGACTGTCATTTTAATTTCGATCTTCTTACTATTGAACAAAAAGAATCGTTAATATCAAATCAAAATTCATTAAAGACTACGTTAATTTTTTTTACATTACACGGATAAATTCTGTTTTAACTTAAGGTAGTATTACCTACTTTTAATAACTTAAGGTAATACATATTAGAATTGCATTATAATTGTACATGTGATGTAAGAAACATGCCTAAAATTCATAAAAATCGTTATTTACGAGATAATAAAAATATTACATATACGAGGGTCAAACTGAAAGTTCTTAGAAACTCAAAAACTAAGCATTCTAGCAAGTTATTAATTTTATTATAACTTTTTAAAATAGCGTCCATTTACATCAATACATCGCTGCATTCGATGGAACCATTGAGAAAAGCACCTTGCCCACTCGGCCTTAGGGGTCACTTCAACGGCGTTTTGAAACGCAGCCACTGCTTCTTCGGCGTCCGTAAAATGTTTTCCTCAAAGTTTTTTTTTATTTTCGGGAATAAATAAAAATCGCAGGGTGCGAGGTCAGGGCTATACGGCGGGTGACCCAGTAATTCCACGTCTAAGGTCGCCAAATAGTCGATCGTTTGCCTGGCGGTGTGCGACGAGGCATTGTCGTAATGAAGGAGGATCCTGCTGCGAGGTCGTTTCTCTCGAACTTTTTCCAAGACAAGTGGCAAACAGTTGTTAGTGTACCACTCTGCATTAACCGTTTTCTGATCCTCTAAGACATCTGTCGCGTAATGACCTGTCTTTCCGAAGAACGAGGTCACCATCTTTTTTCCAACACTTCGACCTCTCTTCACTTTAGTTGGCAACTCTTCGGAAAGAAACACCCACTGAGCAGACTGTCTTTTGGTTTCCGGATCATAACAGTAAATCCAGCTTTCTTCACCCGTTAGTATGTCGAACACAGTATTTGAGTCACCTCCGTTAAATTTTTGGATAATTTCTCGGCACCAATCAACACGGCGGAGTTTTGAGCCTCGGTCAAATTATGCGGTATCCAGCGGGCACAAAGCTCCCTGACCGCTAAATGTTCATGGAGGATTTTGTGCACTTGACTCATACCTATGTCTAGACTTGTCTGAATCTGCTGATAGGTCACTCTTTTGTCAGTCTCCATCATACGCCGCACAACACTGATATTATCTTCAGTCGTCGCTGTAGAAGGCCGTCCCTCACGCAAATCATCGTTGAGATTAGTTCGACCACGTTTGAATTCATTAAACCAGTTGTAAACTGTGGCACGAGATG
>JAZFAU010000951.1:0-32645 GCA_037178615.1 Dione vanillae
CACAATTCTATTACTTTTCCCGTATAAATTTTCAATTGTCAAAGGGGAAAGCTATAAAATCACAAGTCGTAACGGATAATCCGATAAGTTTATTATACTCCATAGTAATTTTATTGTGAATTTCAAAGAGAAATATTGAACACGAAGCCTCTCTGACCTACTTCCCGAGTTCAGTTATTGACAGCGTTAAATATTTATAGTTATTCAATATTTATTGTAAAATCTATAAGACTGTGCTTCGATAATAAGAAAATCTTGTGTATAACGTATTTCATGATTTATTGTGATTTCACTCCACATATATACTCGATTAGATAATAATAGATCTTATGTGTTTTGATTTTCTGCCTTTTGCTTCTTAAATAACACCAAGTATAATATTTCGTCTTTGAATTTTTGCTCCAATTTAACTTATTGCATTATTATCTTGAACAGAGAAAACAATTATTTCCCCTTTCAGGGAATTGAACCCACACCTAATAATATTCAGAATAAAAATTGTCATATTAAAATATTGTCTAAATATAAATTATTTTCATTGTTGTCATTTTTCATTAATCTGTAAATTTGTCATTAGTTTAAAATAAAATAGATATTCATTAATATATTATCAAATGAAACACTATAATATACTAGTATCAGATTATTACTAAAATATTAAACAAAGCTATGTCGCATAAATACCCATTTCCATAGAAACTACATAGATTATTCATGATACAAGCTTTATTTATAGGTCATTTTTAATATAGAATAGTTTTAGAGCTTTTAGAACTTTACGCGTATTTCTTGTTATATGTATGGTATAATATTGTAGTTACACAATTCTTATGTGTTTTTATCAGAGTGTAGGTGGAAATAAATATTTTCAAAAATTTATAAGAACTTTTCAAAGAAGAATATGTATGAAAATTTTTCAGTCGGAGGTGAAATGTTATGTAAAAATCTATTAACAAAGACTGTCGTGGCGCCGAGGCATAGCATCTGCCTGTAAACGCCACGGTCAGTGGGTTCGATACCCATTCGGGGAGGGTAGGATTATTACATTTTCAGTTTCTTTGCTCCGGTAAACAGGCAAGCGCAGGGCCTTGAGATGCAGCAAGCGGGGAACGGAGTGTTAATTAACACTAGGTTGCCACGGTTCCTGTGGTTTCCTCTAGCTGCCTTGTGATTTGCGAAATAAAGTTAAAGAAATCTATTATTTCTAGCTCCTTTTGTTGCTTTATAATAAATCATAATATAAGAATATAGTATACTCGGTATAACATATATTTTTATAACTGTCGCACTGACTAAGCCCCTATGCCGCGACTGTCCTACTGAAAGCTTATTATAAATATAATTTTCTTTAAAATTCTTTCTTTTATTCTTACATTACAATACTTTAAAAAAATACTTACTAATATATTTTGGATAAAAAAATGAAAAATGAATATAGTAAATTTTTAAAGCAGTAAATTTTAGTCAGTCAGTTTTAGTAAAGCGCTAGAAATAGCGCTTTACTAAATAAAGCATAGCATTGTTCAGTAAATATAGGTACATGGGTATTTCAAATAGTTTTATATATATCTTATAAAAATTAAGAAAAACATAGGTTGCTAAGGAGAAATTTTCGTTGCGGAACTCAACAACGCGTTTTATCTCAAGAAAGCCAGAAGATTATTGTTGTTATAATAATCATAAATCTTACCCAAGGGAGAAAAAAACACGTAACTATTACGTTCAATCAAACACGTCCCAACTCCAACCCTCTGAGGACATGTAAAGAAAGTTTTATTTTCAGTTTTAATAATTTCACTATACAATTTTCTATCAACTTTTATCAAGAACAAAGTTCTGGGAATCGAATTTATTTCCTGGGAGCTTTTAAAGTTTTTCTCAAGATTGCATCTTGTCGAGTATTGGCTGGAGGTTTCTTTTTATTAAATTAAAGCCGTTGCTTGAAAAGTCCAAAAATATGTATGTACAAGTCAATAAGCCGAAAAATGTAATATAACACTTTTTTAGTTTTTTTTTTTTTTCAGTTTGAGTTTTCAGAGTTGGTCAACAGATTATGCATATTGCTCTGGTCAAGTATCGCAATATATGATATATAGATGTTCCAGATTTTTGATTTATGGTTATATCTCAGCCTTTTCTTGTCTGTGGGCAGACATTTTTAATTTAGTTTTAGTTACCAGAGTGGTAACTAAAACTAACAACGTATTATATTTGTTACAAAATTAAAAGAACCTAAATAAAAATTCGAAATCGAATACAAAATTTTCGTAGCAAAACTTGCACCATGGTAGCATCATACTTAGTCATTTGATTCAAATGTTGGTCTTCTTCTTTTTCATTCTAGTTGCGGCTTTGCAAGGTCATATAGTCCAGTGTCACTGCAACCATTGCTCATCTATCGTGATCTCCTCATACTACAATTCACAGTTGAGATTTCTGTAAAGAATTGTAGTATTATCTTTGTTGTGAAAATTTTAACCTCTTCTGGGTACATTTGATGCTTCCCCATCACAGTATAATGCTGTTTTATTAGCGGTGAGCATTCAGTGAGATAATGCAGAGGTTTTATCCTCGTTGCATATTCTAAACATCATTAGAAGTGGTAGAGCTACACCAACACCAGTAGCTCAAAAGGGCAAGGCTCGAACCGGGTAATTACCACGCTTTCACAGAATACTTTCGTGAAACAACAGCATTTTAATGCTGCTATGTTTCGTTTGGTGAGTGTCTCACTCAGAAGCTCATAAAGAGAGGTTGACTAGGAGATATAGTTGCAACGCATTCACATTCCCATCTAGGTTGTGGATGTCTGTGAGCGAAGGTGTCTACTTAACATCAGGTGGCCCTTCTGCTCGTTTGCTAGCTTATAATACAAAAGGATCCTTGTGCTGCTGATACTGTCCTGCACTGTGGTCTAAATAGACTCCCAGTCCCAGTCCTCAGTGCCCAGTCAGCAACTTCACTTATGTACAGACAATTTTTGATGAGAGATAAGGCTTCAGTCGCAGCGTTCTTGTTAAAGATTTTTATGAATGCCTTAGCTTGGTATTAACCAGGAGTATTCCTCCATAGTTGAATAGCCTTATAAATATTGTTTATTGCCCTGAATTACTTTCAATTTTACGTGTTATAAGACATCTTGTTTATATTACCTAATTGTATTTATTGATTGATGATAAACTATTTTTTACCGTAAAATATATTTCATTCTAATTAAATTTTATCTATACATAATTCACTTTTCTACGAAATATTGAACATAAGGCGTTCAATAGTTTTCAAGATATCATAAATATTAAAAACACATAAAACCATCGTAGAACAAGTTACAACTATTTTGAAAATGTAATGTTTAAAGTAAACATTAGTTGTATTTATATTAGAAAATACTAATAAAACAGAAATATTTAATATAAAAACATGTATGTATGTATATACGTTCATAGATCACTTCCACATATTATGTTTCATAGCATTAGTGCTCGGTATATTAAGTCGTGGCACGTAGGTTTCGGGCGTAGGAAGCCGGTAAAGTACAACACAAACTAATGATGCTAATTTTGTAGTATTAATTTTAGTTAGTTTCCCTCAAATATGATTAATCTTAAGTAAATTGTTTTAGTTATTCGGCTATTTGATATTTAGATTTTGATTGAATTAGGAAATAATCATGAAATGATTGACTATGATTTTTTAGGGATAAGTATTTTGCATGAAAACTATAATTTTTATATATGGAATTAAATGTGGCTGACAAGCAAAATCTAACTAAACACTAGAGAACGCCCACAATTTATGAACCTAAACTTTATATTTTGATTCTTATCACCCGATTTTAATTAACTAATTACAATTACTGTTTTTTTTTTAAATTATTTTAGATAGAAGCTACGTTAATATTTACAAACGATTAACTTCTGAGATATTCTCTATTTCTTTTAAATAAATATTCACTGTCGCCCTTGCGGTAACTTCTTGTAGGACTAACACTAATCACATTTATCCTTATGATCCAAAAATACTTGCAATGGTCCAGTCGAATAAAAAATATTTTGAATTTCTCCTTAAGTTTTCAGACATTTTAATGTGATATAGAAATAGATATTAGAATGTGATTTTTTTGTAGGATTTTAAACTGTGAAAACCTAAAACGCGCTCATTATTTCACAATTTTAATTCCTTTGGATCACTGTTGATAAATGGAAACAAGTTTGAAATCCATTGTTCTACACAAAAAAAGTGTTAAGGAAATATGCCATGTAAACTTATTAGGGCAAACAGAAGGAACCCATCTGCTTTCGCTCTTTACTTTTTCTTTAATCTAATAATTAATAAGAAATGATTTAATAGTAATTAATGCTGTAAGAATAATTTAATTATAATTATAATTATTACCTTGACTGACACACTCACAAAGAGTCCAACAGTTTATTATATTTTTACAATCTCTATAGTGATATGGATGATATGCTTGTAATAATTATATATTACTGAGAGAATAGTACAACATTTAAAGATGACTTGAAATATATTTAGAGTATAAAAGATCAAAATTCAGTGATAAGCGATTTTTTCCCTCTTTCACATATTTTTTTTATAAATTTGCACTGTCTTCAATACTCTTAGTAGTAAGTTTTACATGCCATGGATTTCCAAAATTAATATTTAATGCAAACATAATAACGTGATATTTTGTTCTGTGCCCACTAAAATTGTACTAAATATTTAAAAATTATGAATATATAAAGAACTTAGTTCGAATTTTGCCGACGTAAACTAAAACCTACACAATCTACAAAAGACATATATACTAAACTTAATATTTAACTTAAATTGATTAAAAAATATAATATATAGAAACAAATAAATATAATATATCAAGTTTACATTCCTATTTCATTATATGTTAGGAATGTTAGCCTTGCTATATATCTTATACATTCCTATATACATACACAACATATACCAGGCATCATATTCATTAGAGGTATTGTGTTAAGGCAATAGTGGCAGCGGAACTACGTTTGAACGTAAATATGTACTACAGGAAGACGAAACGTGAATCAAGCATGAAAGTGAAGAACGCAAGATACTAACTAAACCTACATATTCTCTACATACCGTGCTACGCGTGTTAAAGCGTGAAGTTGTATGTTGTAAAACTACCCCTTAGTTTTATGCCCGATAATCAGATCTGACGGTCCTGCGTGTCAGTACGGATGCAAGTCTAGTTTATTAGAAAACGCATTTGGATCAGTACAACACGATCTATTGATGTTCGCTTTAAAATGGTATAATTTTCCTACGACAGTAAGCGACATAATCGCGTCATACTATTCAAAATTAAAATTTGTTATAACCTCAAAAGACGGCCATTCAAAACCTTTAGGCTATAATGTAGGTCTTTTTCAGGGTTGTTGTTTATCCCCAATAATATTTAATATAGTTATTAATATTTTACTAGATATTCTAATAAAACATGAGAAAAAATGGGGTTATCGGTTTAAATTCAATAACAAGTACACGGAATCTATTCTTGCTTTTGCGGACGATCTCGCGATACTCACTAGGAATCCAAAGCAATGCCAGCTGCTATTGGATGAAGTAGACGAATTTTGCACGTGGACAAAAGGAATGAGGACAAAACCAAGTAAGTGTCACTGTCTTTGTCTGGGAAGACGAGACACAAAATATACCTCCTACGATCCGGGACTAAAAATTGGCGGAGAATGCATTGCTGTAGTTTCCGAGGCGGCACCTTTTAAATTTCTCGGTAAGAAAATAGATTACAAAGGCCGAACTCCATCATTAGATGTACTAGTCGACAGCTTTATGACGGATCTTGAAAAGGTAGACCATCGACCTATAAGTAATGTCAAGAAAGCTTGGATTTACGACAATTTTCTAACATCACGCCTGAATTGGCCTTTCCTCGTATATGATTTTAATAAAACCCTCTTGGCAAAGTTAGATGCAAGCGTCATAAAGATGCTGAAGTTTTGGCTTGGGCTAGCACATTCGGCGGACACCTCAACCTTATTTAGAGACCAAAATAATTTTGGGTTGAGATTAAAGAAACCATCAGAGCTCTATAAACATCTAAGAGTCGCCAAAACACATATTCTGGGAAAATCTCGGGATGAGATTGTTACCTCACTCCCAAGAGACAGAAGTGTCCCAGAGCTCGAGTCAAGACTTAAATTCCATAAGCAATTTATGATAGGAGCACAATTTAGTAAAGTAGGGTTAGGATCAAAGAGGAAAGTCCAAGACATAGACATAATAAATCTTTTATTCGGCAAGACGAGAACGATAAGTATAAGGTGCACGCAATGGGCTTAGAAATGCAAAATGAGTGGCTAACTATAGGAGAATTCTGTATCCCTTTAGCTTTAAAATGGCGCACCCTAATTCACGACTGGTCTCCAGCACTACTAAAATTCTACCTAAATGCGTTCCAAATGACTCTTCC
This sequence comes from Dione vanillae, assembly GCA_037178615.1. Lineage (NCBI taxonomy): Eukaryota > Metazoa > Arthropoda > Insecta > Lepidoptera > Nymphalidae > Dione > Dione vanillae. Next base: position 6,473 of record JAZFAU010000951.1, read on the forward strand.
AGATCAAAGTAATTTAGTAAGATGGGGTAAAGCTACCGATAAATCTTGCTACATCTGTAAAGAGGCAGTGGGGACAGCTAAACATATGCTGGTGGGGTGTAGGGTACTCTTGGATAGTGGTCAATACTCGCGGCGCCATGACAAAGTACTAGAAATCATACGTGAAGCCGTTAGTCTTTCAGTTGCAAGAGCGCAGAGAAACATAACAACCAGCAAACGCTCAATAGAGTTTGTGAAAGAAGGTTCTTATAAAAAACCTATACAAAAGCCTTTCTCCATATTAGATCCAGCTCCTGATTGGACACTTGTGATGGACACGTATGAGAAACAGTATAGAATCCCTGAGGATATTTGTGTTTCGTCATCTAGACCGGACATTTTTCTTTACTCTCGAAGCCTAAAACGCGTAGTACTGGTAGAACTTACAGTTCCGTGGGAAACAAATATCCCGAAAAGTCACCACCTTAAACTCAATAAGTATTTCGACCTTACTAACGAACTGACCAGGAATAGGGTTAGAGCGAGCTTATATGCGGTTGAAGTAGGAGCGAGAGGTATAACAGCGAAATCTCTCTATAGTTTATTAAAAGATCTCGGCCTGTCTAGAACTATCACAAATTCATTTCTAGAACGCACTTCGAAGGCGGCTTTGGTAGAATCTTTCAAAATTTGGTTAGGTAGTGGGAGGAGCTCGGACAGTGAAGGTGAGCGTTAATGCATTTTAAAGGGGCCCCTTTAAACCTACACTTGGGTCGCAAGTCCCAGGCGCTGCTCGGAGCTCCTCTTCCTACAACACGATGGGCCCGGCACCCGCACGGTGAATCCATGGAAGCTAAGTTGTTTCTTCTCATTGGGTTTCCATTTTAAAGATAATTAATAAGGAATTGCTAATTTATATAGTTATCAATAAATCGTGAATTCGTAACACATACGTTCACGTTCTATCACGTTATATTCACGTTATATAGCAGAGCGGGTAGCGGAAACCTATTGGTATGACACTGCATTCCCCATGTACCGTACAATTTTCAAAATATTACGTATAACAGATTCCGTAGCCTCATATGATCTTGTTTCTAAAAGAGCTACAATGTAGTGAGATTGAACCCACAATCTTAGCTGAGCCACGATAACCACAAGTTCAAAATCTCCGGAAAATGTAAATTCCATCAGGCGCTCGAGTCATTTTAGTGAGGAATGTGTTAAAATCGCAAATTACAAGAATACATGATCTAACACTGTTTACAATGACGTCACACTTCTATTTCAAGAGCATAGTTTATTTTATACCTCTAGTTTACAAATTCGGATGTTATTTATAGAAGCTTTCAGTGGCTATTTGTGGCTTTATATCCGTGACTGACTTTATTACTTCGTAATATAAATTAATTTATTTTTGTTTATGTCGTACGTAATAAGATGTTAATTATTTTACTTGGAAAGTATCTGAAAAAGTAAGGCTAAACTTAGATTTCTCCTAGAACTTTAATAAATCTTGTGTTGGAAAGATATTTTTAAAAGATTTTCATCGGTAGATTGGACCAATATTTACATGATTTAGCGCTCTTAAAGCTATGCTTATCGACTTCCGTTGCTGTAATTACAAAAAAATAATGTTTGATGGGCACTATTTTTAATAATCGCTTTTTATGAAAACATTTAACCACTTACTATAATGTATTTTCAAATATTTTTGATGTCAATTTAAATTCACTCACGTAAAAATCACTTACTTAATATTCAATCATTTATATTTTGGATTAACAGATTTTTTATGAATAATGTATATAATTGTCACAATGTCGTGTAGATTTTTATTACAATTTTGTGAGGATTTCAACGTAGCTTAATAGGAAGGTATGGCTTAATTGGCTAAAGCGCTTGGTTGGTTTCCAACAAGTTGAAATTTTTTGGCGTTTTGGAAATATTATATAATATAAAATATACCAATCGTTAGACTTGTATACAAAGTTTTAAAAATATAAGCATTTTTTTCATATATATCATGATTGGACCATATCCTTTACTAGCTTTTACCTGCGTCTTCGTCCATGTGTACTTAATCCATTATTTAAGTACTAGATATATGGTAGAAAAATACACTATTATTAAAATTTCGGGCTAAAGTCAGTCAAAGCTGCAACGAACTATAAGAACTCTTGTATTACGTTTTTGCTGCTTGACTTGACCACATATTTTTATTTGTATTTCACGAAAGTGAGCATTTACTATATTTTTTTTATTTTTATACAATTTTTCTCTATTTTTCTTCTTTACTGCAGAATTTCTCCATTTTGTATCCACAGACTATTTTTAATTGTAATCCAAAACATACATGTCTATTTTCATACTTCTAAGCAAATCGAAAAGCAGTTCTTCAGATACTCTTATTTTTTTTTAAAGAATTTCATGAAAAAAATAAAAGATATTATATAAACAATCCCATGATTTATGACTGACAGGGTGAAAAAAGAAAAACATAAAACCATACGCCGTACCGTGCAACTCTTTCGACTTGTCATCGACATCATATTTCTTAAATATGCATATTATTCGTCCAGGATATTGCTATTTATTCTTATAATAATTGTACTAAATTACAAATTTATTTAAAATATTTCTAAATATTTTTAATCTAATTTACGATTTACAAAATACAAAGCACTAAATGAACAATAAGTAACTTAAATAACAATATTAATGGATCTATTTGTAAACGCTATAGTTGTGAATTCGATTTCGATTCGATTCGATCCAGTCTTGTGACAAGACAAAGAAAGCAAATTTGGCTAAAAGTGAGGAACGCAGTGTCTTAAAGCAAGGTTTACTCTGGATTTCCTCCTATAAGCGGGGTATAATGAAGTTACTTCGATAGGTACTGACGTAAATAGACTGAGTAAGCATGTACACGTTTATTGGATAAATCATTGCCCTGAAAGAGATTTGTGGTCGCATCAACCATGTATAAGGCATATAACACACAGACATATATATATATATATATATATATATATATATATATATATATATATATATATATATATATATATATATATATATATATATATATATATATATATATATATATATATATATATATATATATATATATATATATATAATATATATATATATATATATATATATATATATATATATATATATATATATATATATATATATATATATATATATATATATATATATATATATATATATATATATATATGTGTGTGTGTGTGTAAAGTACGTTTAGTTTAACAAATACATAATTATGCTCTTATAGAAATATAATATTATAATAAAATCTACTTTATATATGAATATGACAATATACTATAATAGGTCGAAATGACATAGGTCGAGTTGTTACATGACGGATGCGCTGCGGAAATTGATCTGGGAGTGTAGCCGTAGACATGACTGCTAGCGATTTAAATGATAGTATTTAATTAATAACAATAAAATAATATTCAGCATATAAAATACCATAATAAAAACGTCTTCGCAAAGCGTTTGTTTGTAAAACGCGACTGTTTTGGGTTCAAATCCCACTGAAAATTTGATTAAGACTACAAAATGCGGCGTTAAGTTTCATCAGTCTAAACGTAGCGTCACATACAAAAACCGAGAAACGGAGTACGTTATCACCTGGTTCTCTCCCTTGCTATATGCAGAGAAAAATATAAAAAATATATAATCATATATTTAATAAATAAAAACATCTATTAGAAGGCAAAAGGAACCTAGTATTAACATAATCTGCTTACTCACATCCAATTTGCAAAACCCTACGTTTCGAGTCGCGTAAATTAATGTCGCTTTTGTTACTAGAGCTAGAAAATTATAATAATCAGTTCCCTGACTGGGAATAGAACCTACAACCGTCGCGTGCCGTTCACTATCCCAAATGATGTCATAAAAAACAAATTAACTGTATAGTTAAAATGATATAGTTAACTTGCTTACTTAACTGTAAGAAGGGTGTTCATGACCCAAAAATCTTGGCAGCAACTCAAACATCCTCTGTATATAAACATTGCAGTCTACTTTTGTGTATTTCACGAATCAATCGTTAAACATATAGCAGTTAATAAAAAAATTCATCCTATTTTTAATAATTATTAAAATAAAGAGTTATAATAGTTTAAAATACCATCTACCACCTTAATAGCTTACCTTCTAAGATTGCAAGTTAATAATATGGTTACATAGTTTTTTTAGAGTAAAACTCTTGAATCAAACAAAAATTAAATAATTTTAAACACATATATCTACTGTATTTTTATATATGTTTATAATATAAATTTGAGTTTAATTAAAGTAGATAATCAAAAAATTTATTATGAATTAATTTGTTTTAATTATTATTAACAATTCTTTAATATTAATAATTAAAATAAAGCAACATAAATATATAAAAAGCATCATATAAAAAGCTTAAATCGTTACAATAACATACGATCTAACAAAGTGAAGTTCTATTAACTGCGTGTATTGGAAAAGCTTCCTCAGGAAGAATGCTTCCTTTAGACTTTATTAACGTATTATTTATCGTTTAGCTTTTGGTTTTATAATAATATAAGAAAATTCATTCAATTTTTAGTACATTTAAATTGTTTAACAAGAACATTACACATAAAAAGTATAAAGAGTGGGAAGCGCAGGTTCGATTCCCGCCAATGGAATTAGTTTAATTACCCAACTCTAGTAGCCCAAATGCGACGTTGAGCTTCACCACTTTTGTGTATGAGTAGTATCTTGAAATAGTTCGAAAGTGGAGAACGGAGTGTCTATTCTCTCTTGGTATATGCACAAAAACGTGTGAAGCTAAAATATTACCATTAAATTATCATTAATGATATTTTTTTATTTAGATTATGATAAATAAATTAATTATCTTCTATATATAATAAATCTTTATCAATAAAGATATAACAAATATTCTGTAGTCAAAATAAAATATAACAGAAAGCTAGTACTCTGTACTCTGATATTTTACAAGTTATTTCGTAACAAACCAACAGACAATGGGCGCAGTAACATTAGATTATGTACCTACCTGTGATATTAACGATCTACAACAGATGTTGCGGAGATAACCCAGTCAAAGGTATTATGTGAATAGGTAGGTGTGTGATTGTAATGTATCTACACATATTATTTTAATAGATATTTTTTTTATTTCATGATTTGAATATGTGTTTATATTGTATATAAGTAGGTATATAGGTAAGTCACGCTTTATCCCGCACATGGCAGGGTACGCAGAGGGAACTGCAGGGACCGTGGGAACATAGTGTTAAGACACTCCGTTGCTTAGTCCCTGCTTTCTCCGTCCCCACTTTCCGCCTTTTTCGAGGCATTGCGTGTTGAGTGGCGGAACTCAACGGGAACGTGGGAATCGAACCCAGAAACCGTCGCGTTTACAGGCAGACGCTTACGGCTCTGCGCCACAACGGTCCTCCTTTTTTTTTTGTCTTAATAATCACTATTATTTTAACGAAAACGTGTAACATACGTGATTACATCCAATGCGACTTAATGAGGTTATATAATATATTATATCTTACCTTAATTCCATACAGACATAATATATAAAAAACATAATTCTCAGTATATTTATTTATTTATTTAGGAACACTAACAGTACACATATGCAACACTTATATATAAACATATAGTCAAAATTATTAGGTCTTCATATGTACACTAATTCCAGTATAATAGTAATTACAAAAAGCATGTTTGATTTATTTTTTTGAGCAACCCTATCATTTTTATTTCCACAAGCTTGACCTACTTTGTAATTTTACTACTGTAAACGCTAGAACGTGCCGTAAAACATTCATAAAAAGGTTATCATAATGTTATTTAAAGTACAAAGCAACTGATTTTTTTTAGGTTCTTTGGTTATCTATTAAAAAAAATTAAATAAATTTAAATAATAAAAAAGTTAAATATGTAATTTGGTTACAAATTGTATTTTTTTGTTAACTAATAAATAATAAAATCTGCCTAGCTTAAACTACCACAGAAATGTCGTGAAATTACTATGAGTTCGAAATGAAAATAATATATTCAGATGTTTTTTTTTTTTAATTTTTAGGTGCCGTTATGACATTATATGTACATATATGTTTAAAGATTCGTGCATAATCTTGTAAATAATCGGGTAGTTAAAGTAAATTTAATGTTAAAATAATCGTCTCCCATATCACCAAAGTGGACAATAGTAATAATTTAGTCCTGACCCGGAATCGAACTCGTAACAGTCAGTTGCTGTGTATAATATTAATGTATAAATTACATCATACATATAATGAATTTCATTTCAATCCTAATTTAATTTTCAATCGTACATGAGATCACAGCTAACTCATCAGTCAACGAACTACGCATGCGCAGAAATTGTACATTAAAATGCAAATCAACTAATTTGTATCGTGATTTTGATTAATTCAATTTCCGCTTAAACGGGAACAGATGTAAAACAATTTCCTTTTAACAACTGTACAGCTACAGCTAAAAGATTTATAGCTATAGATATACTCAAAAAAAAAAAACAAACGATGAATAAGAACATTTTTTTTTACCTTCACGCTTGTATCCCGCACATGGCAGGGTAGGCAATAACCATAGGAACCTAGTGTAAAGACACTCCATTGTCTCCACTTAGTCTCTGTTTTCTCCGTCCCCATTTTCCGCTGTTCTCGAAGCATTGCGTGTTGAGTGGCGGAACTCAACTGCCAGAGCTAAGAAAATGGAAATAGAAAAATCCATCTTCCCCGATTGGAAATCGAACCCAGAAATCGTCGCGTTATAAGTAGACGTTGCATCTCTGCGCCATGACTCCGAATTTTAATTTTATTATTTACGAATTGTGGGCTACAGCTTGTCTCTTTATATAGGTAGGTACGAGTATGGAATGTTAATTAACAAATTCTTCTTAACGAATTTTGAATATTACACGACGGTTGTAGGTTCGTTTCTAAAGGAAATATTCTCGCCTTAAACTATTATCATCTCTGGTAAAACTAAATGCGGCGTTGAGTTCCGTAAGTGTGTAATACATACTTTTTTCTACCGTAATATATGATAAACGATAGGCTCAAAACTTTGTTTAAATAAAGCAAGATGATCTAATAATAAATAACTAATAGTTTATATCACTGTATATTTATATAATGTAATGTTTTTACACATATGAGATCATTATGGCTCACCCAAGAGTCATAAGTCAACGGACGCTTCTTATCTCTTAGACCAAAACGCGCAGATTAATTGTAATCCTTCTGTAATCTTTCATATGTAAGTCTTTATATTAAATTACAACAATCTGTATAGAAATGACGACATCCTAGTCCAGTTCACAATGAATTATAAATCGGACTAAATGGGATTGTCGTTGATTTTGGGTCATGTAAAATAATTTTCAACAATATATACTTAAAAACATGTTAACATTTAAACTAATGGCTTAGGAATGGTCAGAGCGCGAACGGTTTGCAAGAGGCGCGGTTTCAAATCCCGATGCGTTCAAATTTTTATGCTTTTTCTTTAAGTTTTTTTTCCTTAATGTGGATAACCGATTTAAAAATCATTTTTTTTGATAAAAAATAAGAATAAACATATAAAAACTAATAGGCACAGTGGTATAGCGCCTTACTAGAAGCGCAATAGTTGCAGGTTCGATTCCCTCTCCAGGAAACGAATTCTTTTCATTTCCCAGTTCTTGTAAGACGACGTGGCATTGCGATATTTAGTTTAATAACAATACTTTTTGTATCTCAGAACTTTATAAGGTAAAGGTAAGAAAAAATATCTTATGTAAAAAACGCTACCACAAAGTACTTTAGAGTTGAGTTGCATTTTTGTTAGACTTTCAAAGAATTGCACTTTTGCTAAGTCCTGCATTCTTTTTGCAACCGGAAGATGCTCGCTGCTGTAATTACACATTCTGTAGTTGACAGTGTGGTATTTAGGGAATACACATTTTATTTTAGATAAAAAATAGTAAATAAAAATATATAATAAGTAATATTTCCCCCCTTGCCAAATATATATATATATATATATATATATATATATATATATATATATATATATATATATATATATATATATATATATATATATATATATATATATATATATATATATATATATATATATATATATATATATATATATATATATATATATATATATATATATATATATATATATGTGTGTGTGTATTTACATATTATTCCAATCTTTCAATGCGCACACATACATATATACACTATATACATATTGCATAATGGCGCAAATTCTTTGGCATTGGCATTAATCTTAAAATAGTACACACGTGTCATTGTATATTTTTGTCATTATTTATAATTATTATAAATATACCACAAATATTTTTTTAAGAAATAGATAATCCAAAATCCCATTCAAATATACGAGTATAGTACAAAAGTGTCATTCAACAAATATTTCCATGTAATAATATGTGTATTATAAATGATTGTTGTATGAAACTATAATATAAGAGATGATTCCAACGCTATATTTCAGAATAATTGGTACAGTAGTTTTTGTTTCCGATACTGAGCTTGAACTCCTCGTCAAGGTATACAGAGAATATCTCCCTTCTCCACCGTTCTTCACTTTCTCCAATTCGATATATTAAATGTTAAGTGCAGAGCTAACCGTGCTACTACTACTACTCTAAATTAAAATAAATTTTATTGCCATCGTAGCGCAGCGACATGGCGTCTGGCTGTAAATGCAACAGTTTGAGAAATAAATTATTTTGTCCACTATATAGACAATGTGTTAAAGTGGAGCTGATGACGGAAGACAGAGTTTCTTAGCATTAGGTGCCCTCTTCCCACCCTGCTAAATAAATTACTAAAAAATAACAGATAAATAGAGAAAAACAGAAAAATAACTAAAGTGTTACAGATAAAATCAAATGTCATACATGTATATACATAAATACATATTTTTTATGTCTTCACGCTTTATCCCGCACGTGGAAGAGTAGGCAGAGAGAATTGCAACATAGCAACCTAGTGTTAAGACATTCTGTTGCTCAGTCTCTGCTTTCTCCGTCCCCGCTTTTCGCCTTTTTCGAGGCATTGCATATTGAGTTCCGAGACCAGAGAGCGAAGGAAATAGAAAAAGAAAACTCCATCTTCCCTGAGAGGGAATCGAACCTACAAACCGTCACGTCATATGTATATGTCCTATATTATGACATAGATATGTGATACAAAATATATAGTGACGTATGGCCTATACAATTGGCAGGTTTATAACAATTCACTCTTTTTTTATGGACATATCAATTTTCTTATTATATAAGGCTTATCCCTATTCAACTTGTGTAACTTCAAAAACTTGTCAGAGGTTGTAATTAAACTTTTTAAACAAAAAATACTATTCTCTGCAACTTCTTGGTAATTTATGAGAACGTTCAATGTTATGTCACTTTTTACGACTTTAAGAAATTATTACCGAATAATCGGTTTACTTTTTTATATATATATATATATATATATATATATATATATATATATATATATATATATATATATATATATATATATATATATATATATATATATATATATATATATATATATATATATATATATATATATATATAATATATATCTATATATATATATATATATATATATATATATATATATATATATATATATATATATATATATATATATATATATATATATATATATATATATATATATTATATATATATATATATATATATATATATATTATATATAATATATATATATATATATATATATATATATTATATATATATATATATATATATATATATATATATATATATATATATATATATATATATAATATATATATATATATATATATATATATATATATATATATATATATATATATATATATATATATATATATATATATATATATATATATATATATATATATATATATATATATAATATATATATATATATATATATATAATATATATATATATATATATATATATATATATATATATATATATATATATATATATATATATATATATATATATACATATATACATATATATATATATATATATATATATATATATATATATATATATATATATATATATATATATATATAATATATACATACATATATATATATATATATATATATATATATATATATATATATATATATATATATATATATATATATATATATACATACATATATATATATATATATATATATATATATATATATATATATATATATATATATATATATATATATATATATATATATATATATATATATATATATATATATATATATATATATATATATATATATATATATATATATATATATATATATATAACATATGTTTGTTTTTAAAAGGTTTTCTTCAACTCAATTCAATATTTATAGACTTAATAATCTATTTGGCTTTTTTGAAATTTTTATTATAGCGAAATTTCAAAGATTGTGCTGTTTGTTGACGTGCATGTGGTGTCAGCCATCTTATGTTTATATTTATAGGTTACTTCCGTTAAATGGAATAAAGAAGAATAATCGTCGTGGCGCAGAGGCGGTTTCTGGCTTCGATCCTCAGCCGGAGAAGATGGATTTTTCTATTTTCATTTTCTTCGCTCTGGCAAACTAGGCAAAGCGCGGCGTTGAGTTCCGCCACTCAACACGCAACGCCTCGAAAAAAGGCGGAAAGCGGGGAGGTCCGGCGGGCGGTCTTAACACTACATTTTCACGGTCCCTGCAATTCCCTCTGCCGATCCTGCCATGTGCGGGATAAAGTATGTAACTAAAAAAAATTAAATAAAAATATTTCAATTGTGGTAAAATCATACAAAAAAAGTAATATAATATAAAATAATATATTTTTACAGTAACATTGTTAAGAAATCAGAACACGCCTCCATAAGTAAATGTAAGTAGCATTTAAATAAAGCATCATATAAAATATCTTTATTGACGGCTACCGTTTACATTTCAGATTTAATTATTGTTTTTGCTGTGTCCTTATAAATAATTAATGAATTGAATTGTTTTTAATTAATTCGATTTCCGTTCACAAAATTAACATAGAGTATTGATATTAATACACGAGAAAGAACTGTTTTTCTTGTTAGGTCAATTTCAAAAATATATGGAAAGTCTTTATATAGGCATAACTATTGGATTAATCTGGAATTCAAGAAACTACGTTAATAATACTTTCTTCTTCAGTTTATTAGACGAGACGAGGCGGTTACAATTAATAGGAAATATGTATCTGTTATAAATCTTTGTTTAAAAATTACATAGGAATTTTATGTAGAACATGTATTATAACGTTTAAAAACTAATTTGTACAGAAAGTATAAGAATTTCGACATAGTCAGATGAGTACATATGGATTAGTGATCGGAACTATTGGCCGATAACCGAGAAGCACAGGTTCATTTACAAATTTAAACTTTTTATAAAAATACTTTTCTTTCATTAGTGTAAAATAAACCTTTAGAACTGTTGAAAATCATAAACTACGATAATTAGTAATGTTTTCTTCACGTCCTACGTACTACATTGTACAAGTGTTTATTTTGAGATTAACACTATTTTTAGTTGTTAGATCACAATGACGTTAGTAGTGTATTGCTACGAAATGAGTGATTTTGATGTTGCTAACATTTGAGAACACATAGCAGGTGCTTGGCATTCCACGTACCTTTTTTTTCAGTACCTATTTGAATGACGAAAACAAACGTAAACATGCATTATGACGTATTCCCGTTGGCAGTTTGAGATGTAATTAGTTTTAATGCTTCAGAATAATATATTTTGACTACATTTTGTATGTCTGTATGTCTTTTAGTAAAAAAAATTATAAAACTTTCTTTCGCTAAGTTATAGTTTGAACTAATCTTACAGCTCTATTATACTCAATAGATAGATAAAATATTAGTGTGTTAAAATAAATTGATATAGTTATTGAATATATTCAAACCAAAATAAAATACAAGCTAAGCACAAAAGATGACGATCATAAATGTCTGTCATGAGTGGCATTTAGTCCTGCTTTAATGACAGGTACCTTTCTTTATACTTATAGATTAATTTATTCTGTCAAAGAAATACTTTTACTGACAAATTAAGCAAAAATTGTCAAAATACAACATTCTTTCGTCAGAACGCTTTGTTCTTTTCTCGTTCGAATCTGTCACATCATAAATTAAAGCCGATATATTACCTTCCCATAACAAGTACTGTTATGATGATAATGATGATGATAACAATTACTTATGTATATTATATTCACATATGTACATTAACATATGTATATTATTTTTACAGAACGATCGAAGCCACTATTCGGCTCTAACAAATTCAATTAATATGCGTTTTCGTTTCTCACAGTCTCTATGCGTGCATAGAAACGTCCCACACAATATAAATAAATTAACAGGTGTCTAATCTTAGACTAAATTAATAAACGCCAATAAGCCCTATAGCTAGCGACATCTGTCCGTCCGTGGGAGCATTATGAGGATATATACTTCGCGCCTGCGATTGCGATCGTTTACAAGAGAAATGGTACGTGGACGATATAATTAATGAAATGAAGCTATTTATAAACAAATAGTTTTGTGCCACATTTAATATGATATTGTTTAATTAAAATATAATGTGAGGACCGTCGTGGCGTAGAGGCGTAGAGTCTGCCTATAAACGCGACGAATTGTGGGTTCCATTCCCACTCGGAGAAGATGGATTTTTCTATTTCCATTTTCTTCGCTCTAGAATCTAGGCAAAACGCGACGTTGCGTTCCGCCACTCAACACGTAATGCCTCGAAACGAACGGAGAAAGCAACGAAATGTCTTAACACTAGGTTCCTACTGTTTTTGCAGTTCCCTCTGTCTACCCTGCCATGTGCGGGATAAAGCGTGAAGTCATAAAACATAAGGTTGATTAATGATTAATATTTAACGTTAATTAATATTAATTTTTATATGTACTTAATTGAATGATCTATGAATGAATTTGTAATGATGTTCTCTTAGTACTTAATAGGCACACTAATAAAAGAAACTGACATTAGTTATTTAGCTTCACGCTTTATCCTTCAAAATGCAAATTTACGCATTGAGAATCTCACTAAAGTACGAACTGTATCGTAAAGCGGAAACTTGTTTTTTTCTCGTATTTTAATATTATAAAATAAAATAGGTTTGTTTATTGAATATATACGGTAATTTATAAAATAGATTTACCATAGCAGAGTTGGCAGAGGGAATCACAGGAACCTAGTGTTAAGACACTAAGTCCTCCACTTGTTGCTTTGCCTAATTGCCAGAGCAAGAAAATGAAAATGAAATAATCCATCCTCCCCGATTGGGAATCGAACTCATAAACCGTCGTGTTTACAGGCAGTTACTGCGCCTCTGCGCCTCGATCATGAAGGTTATAATACGCTATATTTAAAATAAAAGTAATTTTGTCTTAGCATAGGTCATAGGTCCCTAGACCACATAGAATTGTATATGAAAATATTATAGGTATATTACAATACTATAAAATTTTAGGTGTATAGACTTAAATATATGACTAATTATAATAATATATACTAACATATGATATAGTATACAGTAATAGTACGAAATATAAATTGCAATAAATTAAATCATTTATATGACTCTTAGATATGATTAGCTGAGGTCAAATCAAAATATATTTATAGGTTTATTTAAATAAAACGAAAACACATTGATGCTAATACGCGAATATTACTATGGATTTCGCTGCCAATTTTGTCATTTTCACTTCCTGCTTTATTTTGAGATATAAGCAATTACTACCTGCGCGTTAAATTTCGTAAGTTAAAATGGGTTAGTAAATGCCTTGCACTCAAAAAAATCTAGAGCCCAGAGTTTAGAAAAGGGATTAGTTTTAAGTCGTCGTATTTTTGAATGTTTAGGTTACAGTTATAGTTATTTTAAAAAAAATTAACAGTTTCTTGTGAGTAGTATAGATATAATATACCTATTTAATGGATAAAAATTATTATAGAGAACCGTCGTGGCCCAGTGTCGCAGAGTGCCTTAAAAACGCAACGGTTAGTTGGTGCAATGCCACTCGAAACGAATGGATTATTTAATTTCCATTTTCTTCGCACTGGCAACCAAGTGGTTGCGAAACGAAGTTAAACTCCGTCACTCAAACGCGGCGTTGAATTCTGTCACTCAAAAACGTGTCCATTTCTCTCTGCATTCTCTAAAACGTTTGCAGAATTTCCTTCCTTTCAAAATAAAAATTTTACTTGCCCAATCCCTTCTTCTTCCTATTATGGACTACGCTGATGTTTGCTGTAATGATGCGAATGAAGTGCTACTTGACAAACTAGATATACTTCAAAATTTGTGCATTCGTTTCATTTACGGTCTGCGCAAATTTGATCACATTTCTCAGTATCGACGTCAGTTAAAGTGGCTTCCTATCCGATTTCGCCGGAGCTTGCACATATTATCGCTTCTTTTTAATATATTAAACCATGGCAGCCCTGATTACCTACATGAGCGTTTTCTGTTTTGTCCTACTCGTGAAAGACCAGTGCGCGCATGTGTGACGTCGAAAACTCTTGAGGTACCATTTTTTAATACTATTTCTTATGGTAACTCGTTTTCCGCTCGCCTATGGACCGGACTCTCTTCCAGATAATATTTTCCATAACAATGTTACAATAAGATCGCTTAAAATCAGAGTTAAGCAACATTTTCTTTCCACTTAAGTTTAATTTATTTTATATGTGTGTATATATATTTTGTATCCATGTAAGTCGAATGTATATATATATATATTATATATATATATATATATATATATATATATATATATATATATATATATATTATATATATATATATATATATATATATATATATATATATATATATATATATATATATATATATATATATATATATATATATATATATATATATATATATATATATATATATATATATATATATATATATATATATATATATATATATATATATATATATATATATATATATATATATATCTATATATATAAAAATGAATTGCTGTTCGTTAGTCTCGCTAAAACTCGAGAACGGCTGAACGGATTTATCTTATCTTGGTCTTGAATTATTCGTGGAGGTCTAGGGAAGGTTTAAAAGGTGAGAAAAATTCGAATAATTGCCGGAATTTTTTTTCTATTTCCCATACAAATGTTTTCTAAATAAAATGAAGAGTCAATTTGTAATTTATTACCGCTACATAAAGTTCAAATTCGCGTGCGCGTTGGAGGATCGCGTTCTGAAATTCAACAGAAGTGAAAGTGAATCACGAACGCGACAAAATTGCATAGTCTCAAAATACATAGTGGTCGGCTAACTTCAGCTAACTTCAGTTGTTAATCTGTCCGATTTTTTTTTAATAAGACTATATTGAGATCGAAAGATAAATCTTAAGTTTTGTCACAAATTAAATTATAAATCTTAAGTTAAATTTCTGAACGCAATCATAATATTTGACATTGATTTGACAACCAACTAATATGTCAATCCATCCTGTCGCATTTCAGAGCATGGAAAAGTATTACGATATTATATCTATCTTTGTGGATACGTGCGCGAGAACTTTCTTTACTTTGGTGATCCTATGTGATAGTGACATTCCAAGTAATGTGCTTTTTTTGTGATAGTGACACTTTACTGCTAAATAAGCGGGAAATTTTCTCACTTTGATTAATTACAATTTACGATGCCGAGGAGAAGACGACCTGACTTAGGTCGTCGTAGTCAATCAAATGTGCGAAGAGCTACCTCACGTGCTAACCGCACTGATGACCGGAGACAGACAGATCAAGAAAATAGTCGTATTGCTATGTCAGAATTGCGTTCTTTAGTGAGTGACAATGTAGGAGATAGGCTTAGAATGCAACGAGTTCGTGCACATCAAACACAACAACAGCAACCTAGACATAATGAAATTGAGCGAATCCGCAGACGCAGTGCTCCTGTGATTCTTGAACGAGCTGCATTCCACTATGATCCGGCAATTGATTATTGTGCCGACAAATCGGTAACAATTGGGGAAATGAAAACAATTTGTAAATATTGTAAGGCGTTAAAATATACTGGTGAATCTACTGGATTATGTTGTGCTGAAGGCAAAGTAAAATTGCTACAATTGGTCCCACCACCATATCCTTTACGCTCTTTAGTTTCTGGGATTGGAAATGATTCTAAACACCAGTTGAAGCACATCCAAATGTATTTGCTTCAGATGCTCTGGGTCGCATCTACACAGTACATCCAAATAACGATGAATGTTATTATTTGTGGTTGTTGTTGGTGAATGTTCGTGGTCCGACATCGTTTAAACAACTGAGAACAGTTAATGGACAGCTGTGTGCGACTTACCGTGAGGCATGTCAACTATTACATTTACTTGAGAACTATTCACACTGGGATGATACGCTCAAGGATTCCGTTATATTTCATCGCCGCATCAAATTCATACATTGTTTGCGATTATCATATCGACATGTTTCCCCTCGAATCCAAAAGATTTGTCTCCCAGAGGAACCGGAAAAACATTTTTAATTTCATTGCTTTTGGCGAGGATCAGATCGCGAAATGATGTTGCTCTAGCATTGGCTTCATCTGGAATAGCTGCAACTCTGCTAGAAGGCGAGCGAACTGCACATTCTGCCTTGAAATTACCACTAAACATGCATATCACCGAAACACCAATTTGCAACATCGCCAAAAATAGCGCAATGGCCAAGATCCTACAGGTATGCAAATTGATTGTTTGGGATGAATGCACAATGGCCCATAAGAGGTCACTGGAGGCACTGGACAGAGCGTTGAAAGATCTTCGTGACAACCAAAATATTTCAGTGGGGCCATGATTCTGTAGTCAGGTGATTTTCGTCAGACTCTTCCAGTTATTCCCCGATCAACTGTTGCTGATCAACTAGATGCATGCCTAAAATGATCAAATTTGTGGCAGTACGTAAAGACACTCCACTTAACAACTAACGTGCGAGTATTTTTGCAACAAGATGAAACTGCAAATGTGTTTGCGAAGCAGTTGTTAGACATTGGAAATAATAAAGTTGCAGTGGACACCTCGACCGGATTCATCACATTACCTACAGATTTCTGTCACATCACAGACTCAAAAGTGGAGCTTATTCAGCGATTTTTCCCAGATATAGCGCAAAAGTTCAATAACCATAATTGTCTGGGTGAACGAGCAATATTAGCAGCGAAAAATAAAGATGTCGAGGATCTTAATGCGACCATTCAGAATTTTCTTCCAGGACAGTTGGTTTCCTTTAAATCAGTCGACACCGTAATGAACCAGGATGACGTAATCAAATATCCCACTGAGTTTTTAAATACACTGGAATTGCCTGAATTACCACCTCACAATTTGCAGTTAAAAGTAGGATCAGTTGTCATCATGCTCCGTAACATTAATCAACCTCGACTATGCAATGGAACAAGACTGGCTGTGAAAAGACTGATGAATAACTTCATTGAGGTGACAATCTTAAAAGGAAAATATAAAGGAGAGGATGTCTTGATCCCGCGGATACCGATGATTCCAATGGACTTACCATTCGATTTTAAACGCTTACAATTTCCAGTACGTCTGGCCTTTGCGATGACCATAAATAAATCGCAAGGACAGTCGTTAGAAGTTTGTGGAATCAACTTGGAGTTTCCCTGTTTCGCGCATGGACAATTATACGTCGCGTGTTCGCGCGTCGGAAAACCGTCTTCTTTGTTTATTTACGCACCACAAAACAAAACAAAAAGTATAGTTTATGAGAAAGCTTTAAATTAATTAACAGACTGTATTTTAACAGTGTGTGTCTGTGTATATCAAATTTAAATTATTTCAGGTAAACTCTGTTTTCTAAGTAAGCAACATGATGTATCGAAAATAATAATAAATCTTTATGCTTTATTCAATAAATGCTTTTTTATTAAATATGGATTCGATTTGTTTGTTTTAAAATCATTTTATACAAAAGATTAGGTTTTTTTTATCGATGAGGCAGTACGAAGTCTGCCGGGTCAGCTAGTATATATATATATATATATATATATATATATATATATATATATATATATATATATATATATATATATATATATATATATATATATATATATATATATATATATATATATATATATATATATATATATATATATATATATATATATATATATATATATATATATATATATATATATATATATATATATATATATATATATTATATATATATATATATATATATATATATATATATATATATATATATATATATATATATATATATATATATATATATATATATATATATATATATATATATATATATATATATATATATATATATATATATATATATATATATATATATATATATATATATATATATATATATATATATATATATATATATATATATATATATATATATATATATATATATATATATATATATATATATATATATATATATATATATATATATATATATATATATATATATATATATATATATATATATATATATATATATATATATAATATATATATATATATATATATATATATATATATATATATATATATATATATATATATATTATGGATAATGGTATATATTAATGTATTTATTTGTATTTAGTGTGTAATATATTCATTTATCGTTAAGTCTACTTGAATTTTATAATATAAAACTAATTGATATTGTACCTACACCTTAAATATTTATTACAAATAATCTCCACTAGATTCAGGGTTTCTGGAAGAGATCTTTTGTTAGAGATAAGTTGTCCCTTTGTACACATTTTTCATTTATATAATTTTCTGTATACTCTGTTGGTACATATATAAATAAATAACAATTATTCTAATATAAAGAAATAGAAGGTAATAATTTTATTAACAATCATTAAATTTTATAATTTATATTAAAAAAAATATTTAAGGACCCTTGTAACGCAGAAGTGTGAGCGTCTACCTGTTAATGCGACGGTTTGAGGGTTCGATTCCCACTAGGGGAATAGATTTTTCTATTTCCATTTTCTTCGCTCTAGAAACTAGTCAAAGCGCGGCGTTGAGTTCCGCCACTCAACATGCAATGCCTCGAAAAAGGCGGAATGCCAGGATGGAGAAAGCAGGGACTAAACAACGAAGTGTCTTATCACTAGATTCATATGATTCCTGCAGTGCCCTCTGCCTACCCTGCAATATGCGGGATAAAGCGTGAAGCTAAAAAAATATATAAAATGTATTCCAGTCTTCAAACCTAAAAAAACAGGCTATGTATATATTAAGAAATATTGTTTAAAAGATATCTGGCTCCATGTTATTTTATAAATATCCGTATCACAGACCAGCTATCAACATTTCTCTATCCAAAAAATGTCAATATTTGTGTCCATTTATTCAAAAATATATTATTATACATAAATTTATTTTCTTTCGTCATCTCCTTAGATAAGCCAATCAGGTACTACAGGAAATATTCTCAAAAAAAGTCAAATAGGGCGTCTATTTCCGTAGTCGGCAACAAAAAATGCCACAAATAATATGCATTTACTTTAAATATATATAGATTTATTAAAAAAAGTTAGAATTCACAAAAATCTGTGTTTCAATTCAAACAATATACAAAAATATGTACATAGATATAAAGCGGGCAAGGTCGTATGAGTTAGTTAGTCGTTGAAATCGCCGTACTGTGGTGATATCTGGCGACGAGCCAGCCGTTTCCGTTATGAAAAAAACATTTCTACTCTATCGATGGACGCCAGTATTAAAAATAGGCGACAAATTATTTGTATTTATCTCGCTTCCATCGGCATAATTGGTCTTATAGATAAAAACTGATTCTTGAATTAGATGACTTAATTTAATAAGAATGTTGTTAATTTGTATGTAAATTACAACTAAACAAGCAATAAAAAGAATGGTGGAACCGATGGAGATATATATATATATATATATATATATATATATATATATATATATATATATATATATATATATATATATATATATATATATATATATATATATATATATATATATATATATATATATATATATATATATATATATATATATATATATATATATATATATATATATATATATATATATATATATATATATATATATATATATATATATATATATATATATATATATATATATATATATATATATATATATATATATATATATATATATATATATATATATATATATTTATCTTTCAATAACTACAACTTTCTGGTTAATATTTTTTTACTAACGTTAATTTACGTTAAACATTACCTCATACTTCATTCAGTTTTAAGGTATTCTATGAACATCACAAACCTAATAAAATCTTTGATAAATGGAATAGCACTAAATTAGTACCTCAACGATACCAAATATTTATTTATACCGATCGCTAACTACTATAGTCAAAAATATCTTTAAAAAGAAACAGAATTTCTAAATATAATACTCCACGAGTCATCAGTCAGCTTTGACTAACCTTTGATCCCCTTGAATAAAGAAACATGACGAATGACAAAGAAAGTAAGCTTTTTTAAAACGTTCAACCTATTCTCTTTACAAAAAGTATGTTTTTTTAATTTTTACAAGTGTTTTTGTTATCTGACACTTTATTTTAAACAAATTATTAAAATATATTTAATATAAGGTCTAAGGTAAGAAATATATTATATTTTAAAATTATATAGAAATTGAAGCATTTTAAAATATTTTTTTTTTTTTTTAGCTTCACGCTTTATCCCGCACATGGCAGGGTAGGCAGAGGGAACTGCATGGACCGTGGGAACCTAGTGTTAAGACACTCCGTTGCTTAGTCCCTGCTTTTTCCGTCCCCACTTTCCACCTTTTTCGAGGCATTGCGTGATAAGTGGCGGAACTCAACGCCGCGCTTTGCCTAGTTTGCCAGAGCGAAGAAAATGGAAATAGAAAAATCCATCTTCTCCGACTGGGGATCGAACCCAGAAACAGTCGCGTTAGCCGCGTTACAGGCAGACGTTGTGCCTCTGCGCCACGACGGTCCTCATTTTAAATAATATGTGATATATAAATATGTGATATACAAATAGTTAAAAAATGTATACAATGCAAGTGGGAGTTGTAAGGGAGGTAGGTGGAGCACGATTGACCTTCAAGATGTCAATTCCATTAATGCCAGAGAGGTCACGTCAAAGAGTAAGGACAGAGCTTAAGAGGCTCCTCAACCTCTGTTCTCAAGAGATTTTTGACAGCGGACGAGGTGAAATAGGTATAGAGGTATGTAATAAATGGTATGCAGGAAAAGCAAGTGAGCAAGTTGCGTGTTCTCTCAAATGTTCTTCATTTATAGGTCGTGATATGACCTATTTATTCTTCAAATAAACTTTTTTAGCAACGGTTTGATCTCGATTATAATTTTTTGCCAATATTTTTACAGTACCGCACCGCCTGTCTCGTAAACGTCATAAGTGTGAAACGTATTTATTTCCCGTTACATACAACTCTTATTTTTTCGTAATATTTAATAGTTACAATACTTTTTATTATTCGCACTAGCACTAATATTACTTCCGCTTTTTGTATAATACAGATTATCTGTTCACACTTCAATAATTTTAAATAGGCACATACATTTGGGCGTGTGCAAGTGACGATATAGGAAGCAATCAGTGGAGACCTCAGCTGATTTAAGAAAACAGTGTCAAAGATTCTAGTAGAATATTATTGTAAACATGAGGTTCCTCCGGAGGTCATGTACATAGGTAGGGTAGGGTAAAGGTATATATATAGGTACATACTCCATCTAGGGGTAGGTACTAGGGACCAAAGTGTATGGTGATGAGTCATTCCTAAGCTTCACTGCTAGAAATAAAGGTGTGAATGTATGTATTATATAATAATATATACATTCACACTTTATTTCCACTTATGTATTGTTTCAGAAGTAACATAAACATAAGCTTATGTTCACAGTAGTATTAAATACTTATATAAGAAAATATTTAATCGTGCAATATGAAATTTATATAAGTGTATACTAATGTTATGTATAAAATAGTTATTCAATAGTAATGCAATAGTATCTCTAATTCCGAGATGAAGAAAATTAAAATACTTACTATTAATAAAATAACACTGAACGTAAAAAAAATAAATAATATTTTTTTTAGCTTCACGCTTTATCCCGCATATTGCAGGGTAGGCAGAGGGAACTGCAGGAACCATATGAACCTAGTGTTAAGACACTCTGTTGTTTAGTCCCTGCTTTCTCCGTCCCCATGTTCCGCCTTTTTTCGAGGCATTACATGTTGAGTGGCGGAACTCAACGCCGCACTTTGCCTAATTTCCAGAGCGAAGAAAACGGAAATAGAAAAATCCATATTCCTTGAGTGGGAATCGAACCCACAAACCGTCGCGTTTACAGGCAGACGCACACGCCTCTGCGCCACGACGTTTTTTTTTTTGTATTATTTAAAAATCAAATTCCATAGAAATGGGATCAAACACAATTAAAAACGTAACACGGTTAATATATATGTATTTTTGATGTTTACTAAATGTCCATGCAAATGTCTGTCTATTTTACAAAGTTTCTAAACGTGAATAAACACAAAATGGCATATTTATAATTGTGTGCATTATATTTTTAACCATTATGATTCATACTACAGAGAATAATGTATTAGTCATACAGTTTTTTTACATTTTATTAGAAATGTATGTATATTCAAAATTGTTCTTGGAAACCTTAAACTTATAACCATACTATTGAGCGGATCGATATGTAAATTTTAGAGTAGATTTTTGGTAATTTATTAAATTATTTATTAATGTCTGATGAAATTTAAGCTGAAATCATTTCAAGCTCTCACAGCTATGTGTCAATTTTCAAGCTTTCAAAGCATTTGGCTAGAATAAATGAGCTGTTCGAATAACGAAATATTTCATATAATTTTCGTCAATATATAACAACAGTAACTTTAGTATATAATCTAGTAAAAATGACATGAAAACATATGAAACTATATATATAGGTGTTATTTTCCCCTTCAAATTATCATCGATACAAAGACACACGCATAAGTCATCACCAGTCATCACCATCACCGTCAACATCATCCTATGGACACAAAATTACACTTTAAATCAAGCAAACAACTGACATATACTTCAAAGTGTTATTTCAAATGCTCTCGATGACACGCCTAATTATTTTATTGGCTCCAACTAAAATAAAACGACGCCAGGATTGCGGTTGAGACCTATATTATGGTTACTATATTAAATATAATATGTATTTATATATATTAAACATGGTACCGTTCTTCGAGAACGGAGTATCTTATCACTAGATTCTCGTTGTTCCCTCTGCATACTTTACAAAGAGCGGAATAAAGCGTGAAGCTTAAAAAATAAACTATTATTTAATTGTCACCTTTTCATGTACCATAGGTAATATATATATATATATATATATATATATATATATATATATATATATAGGCTTTTATTCCACAATATTTATGTAACAGTCAGACGTTGTTACAGTGCACTATGGTATATTATGGTGGTACGTATAAATTAAAGGAAAACATTTTAGGTCATGGCTTGATTGGTAAATCCTATCCTATAATAAGTACGTGACAAAGAAATCGTTGAAATGCAACATTATGTATTTAGATTCACTTTAAAATAAATATGTAATGAAATACAGTGACTTAATTTCCAAATGCATCTTCTATAACTAGCTAAACGCCCGTTTTCAGCCGCTTGAATTACACTATTGTTTCGATCTATGCATAGAACAAGGTCATGTTCAGTTGAAATAAAAAAAAATTAGGAGGCTGCAAAAATATGGATGGAATAAATATGCATATAGTTTTGGGAACAAATTTAATATATAAATATATCTTAAGTCATTAAAACAAAATATCTTATTTGATTTTATAATGACATACTACTTTATCCCATGGATAGGTCGACATATCTATTAGTAAAATAAATTGCATTTTTTTTTTCAAAAAACGTAACTATATTACTGCAAACCTTCATATAAATTCGTTCAGTAGCTTTTAATCGATATTCGGAACTAATATAATATGTACCTATTTATAAGTTTTAAATAGCAATAGTGACTCTTAATAACCCTATTAATGTCAGTGTAAAAATACTAGAAATAGGACCGTCATGGCGCAGAGACGCAGCGCCTGCCTGTAAACGCGACTCTTTGTGGATTCAATTCCCATTCGGGGTAGATAAATTTTTCCATTTCACTGAAGCAGCCTCGAAAAAGGCGGAAAGCAGGGAACGAAGTGTCTTAACACTAGGTTCCCACGGTTCTTGCAGTTCCCTCTGCCTAACCTGCCATGTGCGGGATAAAGCGTGAAACTGTTATACATATTATAAAATATAATCTTTTGTTAAATGTTCAATACTCTTTTTAAAAATGTTTTTCTGTCACTTCGCAAGTACTATTCAAATTTCATAACAAATAGGCGTTAGACAAAATAGTGTGATCCATTCAAAATATATTTCTTATTGACATACAAAACACACAATATAACATGACACATTGCATCAAATTAGCATTGTTGTACAACGCACATGTGGTAAAGTTGTGACACATAATTAATAACTTATAACAAATAGTAGGTAGTTGTATTAGCGCGAAGTAAAATGTAACTAATCAATTTTTCTGTGATACTTAGTGTGTAGTGAGATTCATTTGAAGGATTGGTCCCATCTGCCTGTAACGTGACAGTGTGTGTGTTCAATTCCCACCCGGTGAAGATGGTCTTTTATATTTTCTTCGCTCTGGAAGCTATGCAATTGTGAAGTCGATTTCCTTCACACATTACGCAATATTTTAAAAGGCAAAAAGTGAAGAACGGAGTCTTTTAACAGTAGATTCTTAAGGTTCCTACGGTTCCTCTGTCTGCT
Source organism: Dione vanillae (assembly GCA_037178615.1). NCBI lineage: Eukaryota > Metazoa > Arthropoda > Insecta > Lepidoptera > Nymphalidae > Dione > Dione vanillae. Next base: position 31,570 of record JAZFAU010000951.1, read on the forward strand.
GTAAGTAAGTGTTATGAAGCGTATGGTTTAATATAATTTTCTGCATCAAGAAAAGAAAAATTTACAATTTTACTTTAGAGCTACGCTTACTTACCTATATTCAACTTGCAAAATGTAACTGCCATTTTAATGATATACCTTACTGACATAAAGCTTTGATTTAGGTAGTAACAGCGTAAGTTTATGTCGTATAACATAAACCACTTAAGAACAGTATTAAAGAGTCGTTTCCTTTCAATACTGACTGTTTCCTCCCTACAACAGTCCAGATTAATAAAAAATCATCGTTTTTATATTACTTAGCATCTAAGAATACTATTTTAGTTCACCATCAAGTAAAAAGTTAATTGATAAAAGACTGAAAAGATATCGTTAAAACATTGGCTTTCAAAGTATATTGTAGAAAACGTCTATAATTCGTACGTGCATTGTTTACTATAAGTATACATATATTTAAATCATGATGCAATCCAGTAACAAGCGTGGACGAAACGCCACTGACCTATTTCCCGTGATGACTCACGTATATAAGGGTTGAGATTTAAATCGTATGAAATAAGTTATTTTAAACCGTTTACACTTTGTATTTTGGCTTCGTGGAAAGTTTTGTATTGTTTTTGAACGTTGTTTTGAAGAGACTTGAGCGTTTCTAGTCCATTACGTTAAGTGGAAAATTTCAGGGATATTTTGTTTATTATTGGCGCAGAGGTGCAACGCCTGCCTGTAACGCGACGGTTTCTGGGTTCGATCCCCAGTCGGAGAAGATGGATTTTTCTATTTCCATTTTCTTCGCTCTGGCAAACTAGGTCTATGCCTCTAATGCCTCGAAAAAGGTGGAATGTGGGGACGGAAAAAGCAGGGACTAAGCAACGGAGTGTCTTAACACTAGGTTCCCACGGTCCATGCAGTTCCCTCTGCCTACCCTGCCATGTGCGGGATAAAGCGTGAAGCTAAAAAAAAAAAACTATTTTTTAATTTGATAGTTCGGAAAAGTTTATCTTTTCTTAAAATATATCAGCTTTGCGTATTTTTATATACAGCTTTACTTGCTGCTTATAGCAGTGTCAGCAAAAGAA
>JAZFAU010000952.1:0-32527 GCA_037178615.1 Dione vanillae
TAAATTGAAAAAATTTAAAATTTATAAAAATTTAAATTTTTTATTTTTAAAAAATATTAAAATTAATATTATAAAATTAATTATTTTTATTTAAATTTAAAGGGTTTGGGTTCCCCGAATTTTAAATTCCTCTTATGTATGTATTAGTCTGTTTGTTTGTTTGGGAAATAAGTAAAAGCGGGGGAAGGGAAGAGTTAATTTATTAAAAGTTTATTTTCCTACTAAATATTAATGTGTGTTTTTTATTAACTCTATAAACCCACCAGATTTAGTCTATTAGCAACAAAAACTACCCATTGCTAAAAAGTTAATTTTTTTAAAAAATATATGTAAAGTTTGTTAATAAATTTTGGCGCGGTTTTTGGGTCGGCGCTGGTCACGCCGTTTTTCTTAACAAAATAATTTCTAGAAGCTCGTGTAATGCCACTTTAATTTAAACCCTCAGCGTTTATAGGTTAATGTAATTGCTATTACAAAAATTTTTAAGCGGGTAGCGGGGCTAAGTAACGGAGTGTCTTAAACTAGGTTCTTAGTTTCTGCGTTCCCTTGTTACCCCCGCCTGTGGGGATGGTGAAACTAAAAAAATTTGCTATTTTGCCGTTTGAGTCCAAAAAAAAAATACGTTTGATTGCCTGGTGAGATTTTCTTATTTAAGGTCTTAATTTTATAAATTTCTGTGGCTTTTTTATTTCTCTTTGGCTATTTTTTTGTTCCTGTGCAATTTCCTTTATGATTGGAAATGACTCAAATTTTTGATTCGGTCTGCACAAGTCAAACCAATTTGCTCCAACCCCCGAAAAATGCCTGGAGTTGAGTGTAAAATGAATTTGTGCCCAGTGTTTAAAAAGTACAAAAGTAAATAAGAAGAGTCAGTTTTTTTTTTTAATTAGAACTTTAAAGCCCAAAAGCGAGCTCAAATACTAGAAAATTTAAATAATTTCCATTCTATAGATAACTAATGATGACATCCAATAGCTTAATGGTCTTGTTAAATGAAATACCGCCATAAATTTATAATATCATATTATCCTTTATAATTTTTTTATTATCTTAAATTAATTTATAAAAGTGTGAGATTTCATGTACTTGGTAGATTAGAAAAACGTTTTCATAATTTTTAATTTTGACAAAATAAAATTTTCAAAATTCGGGATTGGACAAATATTGTCTAAAACTAATATTTTCAAATACATGTATATAGTATATATGTTTAAAGTAGAATATAGCGTACCAGATCAGGCAATCCTAGTGGCGATTTGATTAATCCCTAACCATATTTGCGAATATCGTTTGCTATTGGGAAATCAACTGTGCCATTGCTGGGAAATGAAAAAAATAATAGGCTACATTACGTGGTTATCAATCATCGACAAAAGTATCATTTGTCTTAAAAACTGTATTGTGAAATTATAGTATTAAAAATAAAAAAAATTGTCAACAATTTACAACGTGAGATTAGATATGATTAGTAATTTATATGTAACATTTTAGTAGGTTTGTATTTTTCGTTAAATACATTAATACCAATACAAAAATTTTACCAGGATCTGAATTAGAATTTTTGGCATATGTAAGATTCCGTGATATAAAAAAGTTAAATGGAACCCTTGACTTTAATATAGACTTGGTGGGTGTCATTTTATTCGTTTGTCAGAAGGTTTCATCTAGGTGTAAACTACAATCCCTTGGACCATCAATAAAACGAACCAACGTAATCAGAAGACCAGAGGTTCAAATAATTCTTTCAGCGTTTCCGTTTGTTTCATAGGGATCGATATCTATTGCATTAACCCTAATGCATTACATGTAATATATTACATCTTCCAGCCTTAATGCAGTAATCTAATTACTTATGAGAAACCTTGTACTGAATGCTATTAACATTATACTATGAAAGGGACATGAAATACGTTAAAGTATTTAAGTAATATAGACTCTTCTGCTGTCTTGAAATGATAATAGTAGAAAAATTTAATGGAAAAATTAAATTAAATATTTTCTCAAAATTTCTATTACTTACGCTTTACTCATACTTCAAAGGAAATCTCATTTCAATTTAACTTAACATGATATATTAAATGAGAATAAAATTCTGGCTCAGAGGGACATCGTTTGATTGAATATGTGATGTTTGCGGATTCAGTCCCCAGTCGGGAATGTGAATAATTTTCATTTTTAGCTTTGAAAATAAAAGAGGTTTTCTCTTTTGAATTGGCATCGTATACTAGTATTACTTTAAAATATAATAAGACTAATTTCTAGAACTTTTATTGCATTTTATTTTATTTATGCAATTTTTGTGAATGTATATTGAGAAACATATATTGGTTGAAAAAATTAAATTTAAACATGTTATAAAAAAATATCATCTAAATTGACGGACGAATTTATATACTATTCAATGAAGTAGGTATGTTAAAGTGTGTTAAAAAGTCAATTTTGCCTCCGAGAATCTTGTTTTATCATTTATTTTTTAGAAAAAAATGCTGAGGTTTGAAAGTAAACATATTATTTTAAATCTACATTTTACAAAGAAATGTTAAAACTACGATAATATTACATCAAAGCATTATTTTTTTAATTTAATTAGAGTTATTGGCTTTTTACTTTTCTACACAAATTAAATGAAACTACCAAATTACACCGCAAATTGTTTGCCACGTCGTGTTTCCAACATACGTGTGGTTCTATGATACAATATTTACGCGATTAATTCAGTAAGAGATTTCCATTTAGGTTTTTTTTTCTATATTTTTCTTGGACATGATCTACATGACATGGTCTAGGCTTGCGTAGAGAACTCAGCATAAAGGCATATTTTTGAAACATACTCAGTGTGTTTTCGCAAGAAACGTTTTCTATGTACGTGATACGTTATACAAACTTACGTTGTATTAAGCTTTGCGTTAGTAGATTAGATTTAGAAATTAGGTATAAGGTACAACAGGTTTACATGACCTTTATATTGGACTTAGGGATCCTAACGTAAATATTTTATTAGGTATTAGGACCTCTCTCTCCATTGTCTACGACACGTGTTTTTAAACAAATTTGCGATTCTATACATATATATTAAGCTTCTGAGCTTCAAGCCATAACATAATAAGCTTCATTTAAGATTTTTTATTTTAGATTTTTGAAACGTATTGTGTGCTGAATTAAAAGTCCTGAAGACTGTGCTTTGTGTTACTAAACTAGATTAAGAAATTAGGTATAACAGACATAAATGACCTTTATATTTGTCTTAGGGATTATGGCTTGGATCTAACCGTAGATATTATATCCTACGTCCCGTAATAACGGTATTAGGATCCTCTTCTTTGTCTACGACACGTGATCCGTCACAAAGAAAGGGAAGAAATGTGATCACAATAATATTGGAAGCGCCCGAACTAGAAGAAATATGAAATCTTTGTGCCATAATATTTTATAGTCATTTAAATGTTATCTTCTATATATTTTTCCACTTTTTAACTTAAATTTTTAAGTTATTCTTTATTTTTAATTTTTTTTACTTGTTTAAAAAAAGTTATATCTTTTAGTAATAGTTATCTCAACAAATTATTAATTAGCTTTTATGTAAACTTAAATGTAATTAAATTTAACTTAGCGTTTCATATTGCCGCAATGTTATAAAATAGTGTGTAATTCAGTTTCAATTGAGTTTTAATAAAGACAGACAAATTCTTGAAATTTCATTAAGTATATTATTTTATTTGATATGATATGATATATTTTGGAAATAAAATAATGAACTTCATTTACCTGTTTAGTATTGTAATAAGTAGTTTAAATTATTTAACTTGTATTTTTATAAATTTTCAAAATTCTTTGCTATTTTAGCTGAATCGCTATGGCGATTAAAGTTCGCACGTTTAAATTATCAAAGCGAAAATGGAATTGAATACAAATGTAAGTTGAAATTTAACTACGAAGTACTTTTTTAAATACTAAACGTTACTTATTTAAATACTAAATAACGAATAAATTTACGCAAAATTTAGTAGCTTAATGGTTATTTATTTTGTCGACATTTATCGTCGTCATTTATTACTATATTATAAGATTTTTTGATGATTTTTAATAATAATAAATTCTAAATACAAATATAACTTGCTAAGTTATACAATTTTTTTTAAACTAATAGTACTAAGTAGGCATCATTCATTGTTGTATCAGAAACAGTAAATAGACATTTTGCATGCATTTCTATTGCTGCGGTTGCGTAGACATTTATGTACCAAGTTAACATAACACCCTAACAATTATAATTTATTTTGTCTGAAATTCTAAAAATATATATAAAAACAAGCTCCATATTCATTCATTAGATACTTAGCAATATAAGGAGACGGATTTCCAAATATGTGAGAAGTACTTCCTGTTTACAATATACTATGTCACAATAATAAGAAATAGATATAAATAAGTAATATCATCTCGACAACTTTTACCAATTTCTTGTGTTACCATCTGAAAAGGAACACGCGTCAGTGACATTAAATTACGACCTGAAGGGAGGTATGATCTTGTCTCTATGATATTTCTATATAAAATCTTATATAAAAATATTTCATTTTAGTTATATATGTATATATATTAATTTTGTAGTAAACAGAAAATAGCTTGTGTGTTTTACAATTGAAGTCCACATTTAACCTCTGACAAGTCAGTCAGTAGTCATATTATAAGTCATTCGTAAGGCAAATGGTATAGATTGCTTACGGCGATAGTCTTTCTTTCTTGTTCATTTTTTTCTTTAGTTTGGCTTATACTAATTTTGGTGTCATTTCTTCAGCGAGACGGCGTCTGTCAGTCAACAAGACTATTGCAGGTTTGATCTCAACTCGGTGTAATGATTACATTTAAATTTTTTTTTCGTATTTCCTCGTTTTTACGATATTGCGCGGCGTTGAGTTACTACACAAATCGTTCAGACTTTCCTTACTTTCTGCCCAATAGTTCTTAAAACTAGAAAACACTAAAAATTTCATGCTTAAGCTTTTAAGAAAAACAAAATAAGTTAATTATATATTGAAATCGATCGATCTATCTGCCAACTTTAATGCGATTGTCATAAAAACTACTTTCTCTTCACGTTTCATCCCAGCCTCCCGTAAATCCGAGATGCCCAATTTGGTACGTACATGAATCTGTCTCTCGGGGAGCAGACGTATTCCACTTGTAGCGATTTGCCGCCAATTTTTACGTGTCAAATAAAGTGGTCTCTAATATTTTTTAATTTAGATTTTGTTTAAATATTACAAAGTTTTTCTAAAAGAATAACACATTTTTTTTGTTGTCTATGATAAAAAGATATGTTATATTAACTGTCATAATAGTATAAATGTTTAACTAGAAGTCTAAGTGAAACGTTCAGTGACATTTTATGTGACAATAAATATAGTAAATGAATATTACGTATAATGACTACTCTGGAGTCATGTACGTACGATAATGCTCGTAATAAACTATACGTGGAGTGCAAGTTATAGTGGACATCGGAAATGAATAGATTGGACAGTTCATCGAAGGACAAAGACGATGAGAGTGTGCGAGGCAACTGTACGAAGCAAAACAAAATATTAGGTGCGTGAGTGATTTTTTTAGTAACAATGATAATTTAATGATTTGTAATGACTGTATTTTAATAAATTCGATGGTATTAATAATGATAATAGACAAGTAAGTTACATTCTACTATTCTTAATTTTTTTCTTTCTGGTCACATGATTACCTTATTTCTCTAATTTATTTGTTTTTACTAAAAAATTGCGAAATTATGAGAAATTTAAATGTAATTGAGTTATGTAAATAAGTGCATCTATTACAATTCTTCAGCTTCATCCTAGCTGAATCAGCAGGAAGGAATCTTTAAATTAGGTTATGCTGAAAGCAATTTCATCAAGTTTAACTGAATTATATATATTAACTACACGTAAATTATAAATACATTAAGTAAATATATAGTTAAATATATTAAGGGCTTAAAGGTAGAGACTTTTTTGCATTTACAAACGTAAACTCAAAATAAGTTAAAGATTTTGGTTCTCTTATGAATGTATTAGTCTTATTAGTTTGCTCTGGCAATAAGTAACAGCGCGGCGTCGAATTCTGCCAGTCATATATGGAAGAAATTAAATTTATTACAAAATTCGTATAGTTCCTACTAAATATGTAAATGTATGTGTATACTATATATTTACCTACCAGATTTAGTACTGTAACTATAATAACAATTATATACCACATTTGCTAAAATGTCATTTTTTTATAAGCTGATAGAATCGTTAGTATATGTTTAATAAATATTTAGGTCGCGGTTTACGGGAATCGGTCCGCTGGTCACGCAACGCTTGTTCTAACAAATATTTTCTATGAATCTCGTGTAAATAACCACTTCACTTTTAATTATTAGCGATTTATAGGATATATATATATATATATATATATATATATATATATATATATATATATATATATATATATATATATATATATATATATATATATATATATATATATATATATATATATATATATATATATATATATATATATATATATATATATATATATATATATATATATATATATATATATATATATATATATATATATATATATATATATATATATATATATGTTTAAAATTGCTATTTATGACCGATTAACAGAATCCAAAACAAAATACGCTAAATTGATTGACCTAAGTGAGGTGTTATCTTATATTAACGTACTTTATTTTAATTAATTTATTGTTTTTACTGACACAAAAAATTAATTATGAGATTTCGTAATATAAGCCCATATGAAATAAAATAATAATATACAATAATAAGCCTTTAAGAAATTTAAAGGAATAAATGTTATTTTGGATTTTAAAACGGGCTCAAAAGGCAGTTTAGCTCAGCGAAGCAATAGCGGGTTAAGTCTGACTAAGTACAACAGTTGGGACATTGCGAGCCAACCTCACACAAGCATTACTCTCAAGCGGCTTATGTAATTTTTGAAGCTTAATTATGAGGTCTTAGTCATCTATAACACAATTGAGGGTAATTTTTGAAATAGATTTTTATTGTTGTTTTTAAAAAAAATTGTGACTATTATTATAATGAATGGATTATTAGGTATTGTTAACGTTTCGGGATTTGATACCTAAAGAAATAAGTAAATTTGCGGCTTCGAGTTCTTCCACTTAATACGCAGTGTTTCTAAAATTAGTCAAAGAGAGGGCAACCGAGGTGTCCTCTGCGTACCTTGCAATATGCAAGATATACCATAACGTATTTTTTAAACGTGTTTTATTTCAAAAATTGCTCGTTTGGAATTATTTAAAGAAAATTATAGTTTTATTCTTTTTTAATAGGATAGAAGGATATTTGTATATAAGGTACTTTAAGAAAAAACATTTATTACAAAGTTCGAAATAATTGTTATTCTTTGCATGAAAATATATTTTCATTAAATATAGAATGCTGAAGCACATGTATCTGGCAAGTCAATTTCTCTAAATTGGGATACTAAGCGCAGAAAATTTCATAGTAACCGCTTTAATAGTGAACCTAAACGATATTTTCTCATGTAAAATAATCTTAAACGACATATATAAAATGATACGTAAAATTACAAATTTCATCTTTACGTAAATAAAAGAGGACCGTCGTGGCGCAGAGGCGCAACGTCTGCCTGTAACGCGACGGTTACTGGGTTCGATCCCCAATCGGAGAAGATGGATTTTTCTATTTCCATTTTCTTCGCTCTGGTAAACTAGGCAAAGCGCGGCGTTGAGTTCCGCCACTCAACACGCAATGCCTCGAAAACGGCGGAAAGCGGGGACGGAGAATTCAGGGACTGAGGACAATTTTAAATAGACGTATACAGAATGTATGTTTAAACTGGAATATAGCTTAACAGATCAAGTAATCCTCTTGGCAATCTCGATTAATCCCTAAACCGTATTTGCGAATACCGTTTGCTATTGGGAAATCAACTGTGACATTGTTAGGAAATGAGAAAAGTAATAGGCTACATTGCGTGGTTATCGACAAAAGTCGCATTTTGTCTTAAAAATATATTGTGAAATTTATGATATTAAAAATTTCGATAATTTTACAACGTGAGGTTAGATATGATTAGTAATTTATTTCTAACACGCTAGCAGCTTTAGCAGCTTAACTTTAATGTCCTTTTGAGAGTGTCCGTCCTTTCCTTTTATTCCTCCTTAGTCCTTTTATTCGTTTGTCAGAAGATTTCTTTTAGGTATAAACTTGAAATTATCACCAAATATTTAAACCGACGGTCCTTTGGATCACCAAAAATAAAACGAGCCAACGTAATCAAATCAAAATCAAATCAAAACTCTGGCTCAGAGGAATATCATTTGATTGAACATGTGATGATGCGGATTTTATCTCCAGTCGGAGAAGTAAATCATTTCCATATCCTGCTCTTGCAAGACGTAGAATAATATATACGGCGCGGCGTTAAATTCCGCCAAATAATTTAATTGCCCCGGTTAATCCAGGTTTGAAAAATGAAAGATGTGCTCTTTTGAATTCGCCTCGTATATAATAGGTATTTTATTATATCAATGTATAATAAGACTGATTTCTAGAACTTGTATTTAATTTTTTTTTTTAATTTTTGTGAATATATATTGAGAAATTAATATTCGTTCGTCGTCGTCGTCAGCCAATCGCAGTCCACTGCCGGACGTAGGCCTCCTCAAATTTGCGCCAAACATCTCGATCCTCCGCAACCCTCATCCAGCCTGCTCCGGCAACCCTACGTATATCGTCGGTCCAGCGGGCCGGAGGGCGTCCTATACTACGTTTACCAATAACAACAATATTCGTTGACAAAGTACAATTTAAGAAATATCATAAATTGTGAAAGATACTTTTCTTAAAGCAAATATAACATCTGAATTGACGGACGAATTTATATATTAGGTATATTTATTAAAAGTGTGTCAAAGTGTTTAAAAGTCAATTTTGCCTCAGAGAATCTTGGCTTATAATTTATTTTCTTCGTAAAAAAAATCTAAGAATTGAGAGGAAATGTATTATTTTTAAAGAAGTCATCTAAACTTTACGAAGATATGTTAAAAATACGATAGTATTAGTATAGTATAGTTATATTACAAAACATTATACTTTTAATTTAATGCGAGTTATTGGCTTTTTACTTTTCTTATTTATTAACATACAACTAATTTTCGAAAACATCTTTTACACAATTTGAATGAAGCTACCAAAGTTCACCACAAAATGTTTGCCAAATCGTGTTACAAACAAATGTGTGGTTCTATTATATAATATTTACACGATTTTTCTTTAAGTTATTTTTTATTACAATCTTTTCTCTACATTCCGTTCGTTTTAAAACGTTCTCTGTGCTTAATTAAAAGTCCCGAAGATTAAACTTTGCTTTACTAGATCATAAATAAGGTACAAGGTACATTAGGCTTACATGGTCTTTATATTGGTCTCAGGGATCCTACCGTAGATATTATATCCTACGTCCCGTAATAACGGTATTAGGACCCTCGTCCTTGTCTACGACACGTGATCCGTCACAAAGAAATGTAATATATATGATCCAAACAATGTTTGGAAGCGCCCGTACTAGATGAAATATGCCATCATCTTTTCTAGTCATTTAAATGTTGTCTGCTATATTCTTTGGTATTTAAAACTATAATTTTATAAATATTTCTTTATTTTTAAACTTCTTTTAATTCAATTATAGAAAAAAGTTATTATAAATAGTTATCTCAACAAACTATGAATTAACTTTTATGTGAGTTCATTTTCATTTAAATGATTTTATTAATTTGTATTTATTTCTCAATAATGTAATTTACCGTTAAATATGGCCGCGAAATTATAAAATGGCGTGTACTATTTGAATAGAGAAATACGAATTCTTGAAATTCCATAATATTATACTATTGCAGAAATAAAATAATAAACTTTGTTTATGTGTATAGTATTGTAAAGTAGTTTAAATTATCTAACTAGTGTTTTGATAAATTTCCAAAGCATGGTTTTTGATTCATTTAAATTTGCTATTTTAACTGAATCGCTAAGGCGATTAATGTTCGCACGTTTAAATTATCAAAGCGAAAATGAAATTGAAACAAATGTAAATTGAAACTTAACTACGAACTACTATTTATTATTTACTAAATAACATTTGAATTTACACGAAATTTAGTAACTTTATGGTTAATTTATTTTGTTGTAAGTATAAAATGATTGAAAAACGAAAAAAAATTAGACTTTTTTAAATTTCTAGTACTAAGTAGGCATTATTTATTTTTGGACCAAAAACTGTTAATAGACATTTTTAAAGACACATTTATGTGGCGAATTGGCAAACTGTGGCGGCTACTTAAGGAGATTTACGTACCAAAGCTAATTAAACTCCCTAACGATTGTAATCTACTCTGTCTGAAATTCTAAAAAACTATACAAAAAGAAGATAAAAAATATATAAAAACAAGCTTAAAGAAATGTACTTAAATATATACCTATATAAGGAGAGGAATTGGTAAATATATAATGCGTAAGTGTCTGCCTGTAAACGTGACGGTTTGAGGGTTCGATTCCCACACGGGGAAGATGGATGTTTCTATTTCCATTTTCTTCGCTCTGGAAGTGGCGGAAAGTGGGGACGGAGAAGGAGCAGGGACGGCAACGGAGAGTCTTAACACTAGGTTCATATGGTTCCTGCAGTTCCCTCTGCCTACCCTGCCATTTGTTGGATAAAGCGTGAAGCTAAAAAAAATATAGCATCTTGCAAATACACGGGAAGTATGTACTACCGCTTACAGTACGTTGTCACAATAAGAAATATATAGAATATAAATAAATAATATCATCTTAACAACATTTACCAATTTCTTGCGCTACCATCCGAAAAGGAACACGCGCCAGTGACATCGAATTACGAGTGTACGTCACATGCTGCTACGTAATTCGACTAAAGGTATGTTATGATCTTGTCTCTATGATATATCTATATAACATCTTATATAAAAATATTTCATTTTAATTGTATACGTATAAATTTTGATATCAACAGAAAATAGCATATGTGTTTTTCAGTAAATTTTTGTAATAATTTTGATGTTATTTTTTCATTAGGACAAGATTTATCAGTCAACAGGAATATTGCAGGTTTGATCTCAATTCAGTGAAATGATCACATTTAAATTTATTTTATTTGTATTTTGTCGTTCTGGCAGATATTGCGCGAAGTTGAGTTCCACTACAAGAATCGTTCAGACTTTTCTTACTTTCTGCCCAATAGTTCTTAAAGCTAGAAATCACTAAAAATTTAATGCTTAAACTTTTAAGAGTAAAAATGAAATGAATTATTTTTTATTCTTATTAAAGAAATACTATTAGTCTTTTTATATATTGAAATCGATCGATCTATCTGCCAACTTTAGTGCGATTGTCATAAAAACGATTTTCTCTTCACGTTTCATCCCAGCCTCCCGTAAATCCGAGATGCCCAATTTGGTACGTTAGTACGTGAATCTGTCTCTCGGGGAGCAGACGTATTCCACTTGTAGCGATTTGCCGCCAATTTTTACGTGTCATATAAAGTGACCTCCAATAATTTTTTGTTAAGATTTTGTTTTAATGATGATAAGGTTTTTCAAAAAGAATAACACATTTTTTTTCGTCTATAATGAAAGAAATGTTATTAACTGCTATAATAGATTTTACGTTTTACTAACACTCTAAGTGAAACGTTCAGTGACATTTTATGTAACAATTAATATAGTAAATAATTATTATGTATAGTGACTACTAAATAGAGTCATATATGTACGTAAACGATAATGCTCGTCATAAACTATACGTGGAGTGCAAGTTATAGTGGACATCGGAAATGAATAGATTGGACAGTTCATCGAAGGACAAAGACGATGAGAGTGTGCGAGGCAACTGTACGAAGCAAAACAAAATATTAGGTGCATTGATGATTTTTATGAGCACGATTATAATTTAATGATATATCATGTCTAAATTTTATAATTTAGATGCTGCTAGAAACAGTGAAAATAATAGTAGGTTATAAGTATAATACTGTTTTCATTTTTGCAACATTCTTATATAATCCAGTCACATGATTGCCTTATAAGTTAGTTTTTTTATGAAAAAATTAGGTATTTTGGAAAAAGTTATGTATTGGATTATGTAAATAGCGTTAAACGATACGTTTAAATTTTTTCTTCGCCTAAGCTTAAGCTTCTCCCGACTGCAGAAACGAATCTTTTAAATTAGGAGGAAGCAATTTCAAAGAAAAATAAATATAAAATTAAACACAAATAATAAGTCCCATTGCTTAGTGGATCTGTAAGCGCGAAGGTTCCACGCGAAGGAACCAACATGGAAGTCGATCCTACAAACCATCGGAATGTACCAATATGTTCCTACGGCATTCTCTGTCTAACGTGCAATATGTGGGATACAAGTAGAAGCTACTTTAAATATTTGCTTATTGAAGATATTTATGTTTTGAAATATTCATTATACTTAGGTGATATACTATTAACTTAAATACCCTAAGTAGACTACATATGTTCCTTTTTTATTCTGTGTATTTCTCTGGTCAAATAGATAACTAAACTTTATATTATTTATATGGTATTAAATATAAAGATAATATAATAACATATGTCTATAGAAAGCTAATATTTATAAGCTAAAAATCATCGTCAGTAATTGACCACTACAGATTTATTAATTAGCGAAATATAAAATGATATGGAAATTGCTTTTTGTGAGTGAGCCATTAGCATAAACTTTGAAAATACTTATAAAATTTTAAGTAAGACTAATAAGACACTTAATTTTGACGAAAAGTAACTTATGTAGCATATAATAACAATATAAAAAAAGAAATTTAAGTATATAAATGTTGTTAAGGGTTTTAAGGCGGACTCTAAAGTTAGTTTGGTTCAGCAAAGTAATAGTGGGTTAAGTCTGACTAAGTACAACAATTGGGACATTGCGAACCAAGCTGACAAATTCAAATTCAATTATTATTATTTTATGATTTCTAAAGGGTTAGTCTAAAAATACTTGAAGAAAACACATAAATATTTATACGGTTTGGAAAAGGCGCAGTTTCAAAGCTCACTGCGTTCAAATTCCTTGTAATAAATTAAATTGTTTATTAATGGGATATAATTATATTAAAAATGTAAAATTATATATAGAAAAATTCGAAGAAATTTGTATCCCTTGCCGCATACATTTTCATTAAATATAGTGCTTTGAGCTGAAGCACATGTATCTGGCAAGTCAATTTCTCTAAAATTGGATACTAAGCGCAGAAAATTTCACAGTAACCGCTTTAATAGTGAACCTAGACGATATTTTCTTATGTAAAATATTATTAAACGACATATATAAAATGAAATCACATTTTCAGTTTATAATAAAAGTTAAATATATTTATAATTGGGTTTAAAAGTCTATTTAGGCTTTAAGCAGTGATTTATCTTCCTTAAACGTGTTTAATTGTTAGATTAGTCTCGCGAACGCTTTTGCTCCTTAAATTATTTACTTCGAAACATTAACATAATTATGTATAGCTTAAATGGTTTTATTTTAAGTGTTTATGTTATGTAATCTTTGACTGATTGATTTTTTCAGCATAAAGCTACTTGTTTATTTAACATAGACGGGTAGTTAGGGATCCTTGAGTTAAGACTCTCCGTTCGTCACTAAAATCTTATATCTTTCGTCAGTTAATTTTACTTTTTTTTTAATAAAAGTAAATACTAATGTTTATGTTGAAATTAGAAACATCCTTCCAATATATGCTGCATACGTTGACTGAGTGATTTTTCAATTTTCTTTGATTCTTAGTCTGTTTACAATCAAGGCGGTGCATGTTGAACTATGACAATTGCAGGTTTGATTATCGCTCGAAATCTAGGTAATATTTGTTTTTATAATACGAAATCGAAACCGAAAACTAAATTCTAGCGTAACAGATCAAGCAATCCTCTTGGCGATTCGATTAATTCCGAAACCGTATTTGCGAATACCGCTTGCTATTGGGAAATCAACTGTGACATTGCTGGGAAATGAGAAAAGTAATAGGCTAGACCCCAGAGACATACACTCGTTACGTGGTTATCAATCATCGACGAAAGTCGCATTTTGTCTCCACTGTAATAAAATATGACGAAAGAGATATGATAAAACTTATGATATTAAAAATAAACGTTACAAGATGAATCGTATGGTGTAAGACTAGGTAAAGATTATTACTCATTTATTTTTAACATCTTAGTTATTAATTTAAGTTTATAGTTTTTATGAAATATATTTACTATCTTTTTAATAGTATATGTAAAATATATGCCCGGGATTTTGAAGTTTCGCATATTTAGGTTCCCGTATCTTAAAAAAATAATAAAGAACGCTTAACTTTATTACTCATGTCTCTCTATCCGTTGGTCGGAAGATTGCTTCGAGGTTAAAGCTGAAATTATCTACAAATATTTAAACCTACCTTAAACCAAAAAAATATGTACCAACTTAACAAAAATAATTCTTTCCGCAATTTCATTGGCTTTGTAAGGATACCTATTGCATTAACCATAATGTAATATGTTACATCTTTTAGTCTTAATGCAGTAATCTAATTACTCAGTAGAAACCTTGTTGTGAGTGCTCTTAAGAATATACGTCTAAAGGGACATGACATCCGTTAAAAGTACTTTGAGTAGTATAAACAGTAAGGGCTTTGCAATAAAGTCTTTTGCTGTCTTGTAATGGTTCTTAGTATTTAAATATTTAAATACAAAGAACCATATCACATATGCCACTTCTAAAAACGACTTATTAAATAAAAATTACACGAAGAGGGCAAACAATTTTTATAAGATAATTTAATGTTGTTTCGTTCTTATTTTAATTAGGAAGTTTTAAAAACTATTTCTATAACTTTGTTAAAAAAAACAACTTCTAAAATTTTGTTAAAGAAAGTATTTCTAAAATCCATATTTCATATTAATACTCGGCGACAATGGATTATTTCATTTTCTCCCCTCTGGCAACACCGTAAGTGCCTCAACACGCAATGCCTCGAAACGGAAATCGGGGAACGAGGTGTCTTAACACTAAGTTCTCAAGAGTCCTGCGGTTTCCTCTGCCTGCCTTGATGTAACCAGGATAAAATGTGACATTAATTTTATTTAAATTTGTAAAAAAATTAAAAATAATATGACTTTGACTGTAATTATACAATATATTAGTTTATTTTGTTTATTATTGTTATGACAAATTTAGCTTTAACGTTTTTACGTTTACCACTTTTTACGCTGTGAGATATTTATCGTATATAAAGTGACAAAAATGGATACCGCGCTTTACATATCTACCAGCTCAGAAGAAATATTTTCTTATAACGTTCCAAAAAGTAACACCTCGCCCCTGTCACAGCCGTTATTACGAGTATAGACTTTTCAAAATTATGCCATTTTTCATACAAAAACTACCTAAAACGAAACTAAAACTAACTAGGTATATAAAAAAATATAAATACGTAATCGATAACACTTAATACATGATGACTTGACTATAAACTTTTATTATTACGTAATTCCTTTGATCTCGACATTCATATGAAGTGTTTTTAAGCCCCGTTATTCGATAAGTCAATTGTTTTCCAATATTTCTAATTGCCTTAACGACTTTTGTAGAATCATATTATATTTCGTTTGAAATATTTTTTATTTTTATATGAAATCCAATAGGATTTTACGTAAATACGAAGACTTGCCGACTACTCTAACGTTATTCACAACGCATATTGCAGTACTTTAGTGTTGAGAATAATTTACAAAATACGACTTCATCATTGATATATCTATATCTGTACAGATATATAGTGTGGAAAATTGTTTATTAAATTTCTTCGTTATTTTGATAAATTTGGAGAAATAAGTGTAAAGGTGTAACATATACAGAAGAAAATATATGTTTAAGTTTTGTTATAATATATCCAGTATATAGTACATTAGGAGGGGTAGATTGAGCAAATGTTATAATGAATAGAGGTAGGTTATATGTTATAGGTAGATGATAAGAAACAGGTTGTCATCGCGTATCAAGTGGAGTAATTCAAAATTATTCAATCTCCGAAATGGGTACTAAGCAAACAAACATCGCGTTTACACTCAAACGTTCTGCAGCTGAAAGAAATATTTTGTTTACTAAATTTACTAAGTATAAAATTTCTATTATGTTTTCACATAAAAGTGAAGAATAACAGGATAACAGCATTGGGAACAGTCATTTAATAGGAACTATAACTTTTGGCGACAGCAAATTCATAACTTTGTTTGCAAAATATCGCCGTTGTTTTTTCCTGTTCAAGAAAACAACAAGCCAATAAATAAAACATGTTTGAAGAACATGGAACAAATTCTTTTATCGAATTATACTCTTCGATTTTAGTCACGTACATACAGTGGTTATATTTAAGAGGATCATTGTGATAAGAGATTTTATCGTATTATGATGCCACATACTCGTTATTAATAAGTTAATGATGTGTTAAATTAACGTGTATGATAACCTGATGGTTCTGAGTTTGATTCCCGCTTAGAAGAATACCGGAGTGGTGAAAATTTTTTATTTTTTATTTTTGGCCCTGACATAATGAAATGAGTGAGTAATGTTTAAAATTTCTATTGTTAACAGTTTAGAAGATTTTTTGTTTTGAAGTCAACACAGAAGATGGCAGCAACTTCATGGTGAACCCAGTAATGTCATCCGTACCTCAATAGGTGTGCAAAGTTATTAACTAAGTCTGGGGGTGTTAGCAATTTAAAGGTGTACCCACTAATGTCTTTCATACTCCAATCGTGAACTGTTGAGAAGTTATCTCGTTTGATGCCAATTTTGGTAGCAGCATCAAGTACTTATCAAAAATATGCAATGTTTTTATAACTGAACGTAATATAAACTCAATCGGATACCGGAAAATAGGTCAAATTTGACCTGCAAAATTCCACTTTTACATATATGAATGGTGAGAGTTGCAATTGATAGATATTGGTATAACTGCACACTATAAAGTCAATTCAATTCAGATTTCTGCAAATATTGCAGTAGGGACATTGTAAGCCAAGTTCACACATGAATTACTCTCAGTGGCTTTTGTGCGGAATTTTAAAGCTTATTTTTAAGCTTTTGTTCTTGTCTCAAACTCTGGTTTTTTTTGGAAAAAAACTATTATTGTTGCTATTTAAATATTGTGTTCAATTGAAACCGCCACCAAAATAATATAACCACAATTTTTGACACAATCTATGGATATTTCATATAATTGTCATATTTTAAACCCCTGATAATAAAAATATGTCCGAACGATCCAAATATTTTTATCGTTTGCAGGTACGTTTTCATTAGATATAAGAGTGCTTTGACGATGCTTGTCAGGCAAGTCAATTTTTTCTCTAATAATTGAATAGGTAATATTTAACGCGGCTTCGTTGAGTTTCGCCACTCAACACGCAAATTCTCTAAAACGGCGGAAACAGGGCACGGAGAAAAGAGGAAGCAAGGAGGAGAGGAGGGAGGATGAGGAGCAAGGAGCAATGGAGTTTCTTTACACTAATCGTATGTTCCTGCGTTCCCTCTGTCGACCCTCCATAGCGGGTAAAAGCGTGAAGCTAAAATAAAATACCTGCACACTATGATGTAACTGATCCGATGTGTGCATATGTATATACAGCCAGTGGGGTATTACATGTAAATAAATATTCCTATGAGTATCCAGTTTATACCTCGTATTTACTATTAGTGTACAATAACTTACAACTCAGCTATTTTAGGTCCGTCCTCCCACCTCCCGCCGTTCCGACATTGCTTGCGGGTGGCGGTCCCACCAACGCTGGCCGCATTCGTCCGCCACTTTCACACTACGGGACTCAATTCTGCGCGTCGCCTCGTGGTGACTCCCTAAGTCAGTTTGATTCCGTCTTGTGCCGTGCTGATGGACTATTTCCCAGCCCTATTGAGGTTTGGTAGGGGTGGCTACGTGCAAGCCTTCCAGCTTCGACCCATCTAACCTCGTTTGACTTTCGAGAACACGTATCGAAATACTGGAGTAATGTCACGAAAAAAAAGCCTAGATGACGCCCCCTTAGAGCCGGCATGTAAGATTTTAATTGCCATTGCTAGGCGAAAATGTATGCATAGACCGCAGCCTTGGTGTCGTCCGTTCTCTCTGACAACCCTGCTAGGGGATAGATGCGTGAAGATATATGTATCAACGTACACGTCTACTCCCCCCACACTGGTTCTCCTGAAATTAAATCAGTTATAATTTTCATTTTCCTATTATACTAATAATGGATAATAATTATGAAGATGCGTTTATAAATAACTTGTTAAGTTAATAGACCAAACTGGAGATGTAAATGAAATGAGAATGTTTATTCTTCTAATTCATTAATAATGACCAATGGTAAAATTAAATATTAACACATGATACAAATTTACCGTTAGCATTACTATCTTGCGCATTTAGTTGCGTCCAAAATGACGGTTATATTCTCTAGAGGCTAACATGCATAATCGCCCTGTGGTAATTATGTTGTGGCAAACAGCTATAGCTAGACATTATTATATTTATCAAAAGTGGTCAGTCATATATTTTATATTATACACTTATTCTATATGTAATATTTTTTTTTAATATTAACGGATGAAAGGAATTTATATAAATAGAAAATAAAATATCCAAAATATCAGTTCAGTGCGAGTCATACCTCGGGTCGTTTACACACTGAGGATTCTGTACATACATTAGTCATTGATTCAAACTCAAAGTTCAGTCACTATATTGTATTAGTGGTTTCGATTATGTTTCAAAGTCGTTGAAATAAATTGAACCACAAATAAATATGTATGTTTGGGGACATTTGACCGACAATGATTTTTTATATTAAATTTATTGTTATAGATATGTATATATATATATATAGTCTATATATCTATAATTATATATATATATATAGATATAATATTATTAGATGATATATTATATAATATATATATATATATATTAATTATATATCTATATATATATATATAAACACAATTTTCCTATAACAATCAATCACACGACCCACGGACTTGCCCACCTACCAAGCTGTCAATACACTAACCTCGTACCTAACTTTTAGTATGTTAATTTATAACAAGCATTAGCAAATAATATTTCCTTCCCGGTGTAACAGTAGAGTGGAAGGACCATCAGTCTAGAATTCGGTGCCTGACCCAAATTTCAATACAGCAAAAGCTGGCAAATTTTTTTGTTATCTAAAATATATCTACACTTTTCTTTAGGTGTAGGGTCTTATGTGCTTACCAATTTGAATTTGGCAATGGTTGCTTTTGAGATCTAATTATCGTAGATCGATTAATGATCTATTGTTTTGTGATTTCAGATGAAGTCTCTCTCAAGTGTATGAAAATATAGCTATAAGATTTGCAACTTATGTTTGCGTCGGAAACATTTTGTATAAAAACGAACACAATTTTATTTTATTGTTATTTTCGGTTATATAAGTTCTTAATCTAGTTACATATATACCAGGAGATTGAGTGAAGTCCATATATTATTGTTTACGCGGGGTTTTAAAAAAAATGCAAAAAAAGTATAAACTCATATCTTTCTTTTCAGTTTAGCTATGTGTCGTCGATCCAGGTTCGACTCTTTCTATTTTGCTATTAATGTCAACGTGATTCTTCACCTGTCATTTATATCCTGTACATACGATGGAGAGAACACTAGACAGCTAGACAACATAGTAATACTATAAAGGTTCGATTTTCCTTTTGAGGTACAGACCCAACCAAATTACGGTTAGTTGATAATATTTTAATCTTCTTGATGCAATTTTCGGCCAATACATATAATTTCTAACATTAAAAACTAAAATTAGCTATATAAATCCAGATATCATCCTTTAATATTTATGCAAATTAGCTTAAGATAATTAACTACTAATTAATCATGAGAAAAAATTTAAACATAATAAATTCATAGTTAAACTGCTATATATAGGCTGGATACAATCATGTACGCTCTGATAACCTAATTTCTTGCATAAGAGGACGTTGAGGGAGAGGCTGATTCACCTCCCTAGTCATTAATCAATTATGCTCTATGGTGTACAATTTAAGGCGAAACTATAATTGATGTTTCAGAAGAACTTGCGCATTATAGATATGTTTACAATAAAGTGGATATCGTTTTTGTTATTGTGTTTTGTTGTTGACATTTGCAAGTAATAGATCGCCTAAATTAGTAGTGGCTTAGAGAAAAGCTTATTCGAGCCCGCTCCATAGAATGTAATTTAAATCAGACAATTGCAGATGCTGTAAATGGATACAAAACTATGAAAGACAGGTTGGGGATAAATGAAACTTAAGATTTAAGCCGCTTTGTGAACTCACTGACCTATTGTTTTGTGTGCAAGAACTTGATTTGGACTAGTCTGGACTAGGAGCTTGGGCAATTTGACACGTGAGGAGCACCAGCGTTGAGGCCTAGTCATACCGCTTAGACTAATCAAGGTCGTGCTGTTAGGTTGCACCAGCATTGACAACTAGTATTCATCCAGGTATATAATAAAATTACTTTTATTATGAGACCCGCCGTGGTGCAGAGTCGGATCGTCTAACCTGTCCTCGAAAAGACGGCAAGCGGGTACGGGAAGAGCAGGACTAAAAACGGATGTCTTCACACTAGGTTCAGGTCTAGTTGCCTACCCTCATGTCAGTACAAGCTTGAAGCTATTATATAGTATATATATAATATATATATAATATATATATTATATATATATCTATATATATATATATATATATAATATATATAGATAATATATAGATAATATATATAGATTATATATATATATAATCTATCTATATAGATCTATATATATATATAGTATCTTATATAAATTTGTGTCATTGTAGTTATATATGTATATATGTTAGTAATTATATAATACTTTATATGTTGTTAGCTTTCGTTTTATATTTATACGTTCATTTCTTCTTGGCTACAAATTTCACCTCTATTAAAATGCATGAAACAGTTTGCATTTTACAGTTTAAGTTTGTTGGTCGTTGTCGTGAGATTCATGGGTGTAACCCTATAGTATCTATATGTACCTAGATACAAATGAAAATTAGAGGAGTACTAACCATATATATACATACCTATACATTAAAATATATTATACATATATGTACATTATAATAAATCATATATATATTTTTACATATATTTAACATACGTTAAATGTAATGTTATAACAGCACGTTATACTGCAAAAGCTGGTGAGTCTATTAAATATCGAATATTTAATAACTAGGCAGCTTTTGCAGTTAACAAAAATTAAGCGTTACAGCTGGAATGCTACCTGTTACTTTAGCTACTATAATAGTGTCTATGTCCTTGATATGCGTATTATACTTTAGACCAATTCCACCGAAATTAACTCAATTTTTTTTTGCAGATGTCACCTATTCGCGGCCAACTACCACTAAGTAATTCTTTAATGCAAAAATTTAAGTTAATTACTATATATTGACATTGCACCTCAATATATTTTTGTAAATAGAAAATATTTGTAATTTGCCAAAATCATTGATTCACACAAAATTTATATTAGAAATAGCTTAAACTTACTGAGTCCTATATTTTACATTGCACAAGCTGCTGTTCTAGCAGTTTTTAAACAAAAAAAAAAAAAAACATCGCTTAGCACTAGAAAATTTTATAAAACACCTAACACCCCTCCATTTAGATCCATTTAAAAAAAAATAGGGAAAAGACGTTATTGTTAAAGTTATCTATTATTGCTTTTTTAACAACACAATTGAGAATGAAAGTCTCCCATCCGTTCAAAGGTTATGGTCAAAACTGATAATATGAAATTCTATGACAGTATAAACACAATGACCATGCTGTGGCTTTGCGCCAATTCTTCTCAAACCTGACCCCTTTACTTGTTATTATTATTTTTTACTTAGACCAAATATATTTTTATTTTTTTTTACTTGAGGTAAAATTTTTTGACGTTCATGGAATGAATCTTGTATTCCTATTGCCATAAATTGTTTAAATTTATCATTGATGTACTTAATCGTTACGGGTTCTTTAAATTTTATGTCGCTTTTTGTTAAATGGCAAATTCTAGTGGCAAACAATGATTCTTTTTTACTTTTACTTAATTTAGGTTTTGTTTATAAAACACGTTATATCGTCATGCGTCGTCGATAGACATATAATATAAAAATTCCTAGTTAAAAGGTATACACAAAAAATCATGTTCTTTATAAGCGTTTACATATAGAAGAGCATCCTTTTTACCTGCAAATTTCTTTTATTTTAAATATCGACATAAAGTCTTGGAATAATTCAACCAATTATAGCCTACTATAATGTACAGGACATTATTCGTATTTTTAGGAAGTGTTACTTATCCAAACCAGCAATTATATAGCCCTTAAACTGTAATACATAGAGCAGAATATATTATGACTAGGGAGGTGACTAGTCCCCTTCTGCACGCCTCTTATTGCAGTGCAATTAGTTGCAGAGCGTAATGACATCGTATCCAGGCCTAATAAGCAGCTTAATAATGATTATGTATTGTTTAGAATTTTTACTCATAAAAATTAATATTTGCTCGTCCTGAATTTTAATTATATTAGTAAATATATGAATCGAAAAAGCAAATTTAAAATGATGTAAATTAAAGGAATATTTTCTTTAAAAAAATCTTGTTTTGTTTTTATAAAAAAACGTTAATTAAGAATTTATCTCCGTTAGGATTAAGAATACCAGCGTGGTTTTTTATTTCTTTATAGTTTTATTTATTTAGTAAGGTTCACCAAAATATTAAGATATAAAACAAAAGAAAAAATGACGGTCTACAGCGGTCTTTATGCTAATCCGACATTTTCTTCCAGACAGACCTTTGGGATAGAGATTTGTATAACGATAAAGAGAGAATGCATATTATATATATATAGATTATATATACTATATATATCATATAATCTATATATATATATATATCTATATATAATATATATATATATATAAATCTATATAAATAATATATATCTATATATATATATATAACTATATATAGATATATATAATATAGATATATATTATATAATATATATAATATGTATATAATATTATAGATATATATATATATATATATTATATATATATATATATATATATAATATATTATAGTATATATATATATATCTATATATAATCTATATATATATTAGATAGATATATATATATATAATATATATATCTATAATATATATTTATATAAATATATCATTTCATGCATATAAATGTCTTTTACATTGTAATAAGTATATAAAATAAACATGATTAGTAAAGGAACTACCCTGATTATTTACCATCACGCCTTAAAGACGGCATGTATTATTGGCAGGTGCGTATAATGGTACTGTAGATTGAATATTAAATAGCAGCTAAACAAGAAAACCAAATTAGCAGAAGTGACAGGCCTTAGTGTTTGACTTAAATGTATGGTGAATGAAATTAAAGTATTTACTGAGGACTTTTGCTAGCGTTTTGTTTTGGTTGACACACGTGTTAGTGAGAGTTTCTGTTTTGGTGTTAATTTTCTCCACCGTTCTCTAGTGGAGTTATTTTAAATTTTTAAAAGATTCCTTTTAAGAAGGTGGCTGGTTGTAGTAAGTGTTTGTGTTGTTAATAAAGTGTCGTTATATAGTTTAAACTAGGTAAGGTATTTTTTTTTTCTATTTTGTCTTTTATTTAATTTATAATGGATGGGGATCCTCCTCCTGATCCTCCTGATACTGGAGGTGGTAGAATGGAAGTTCAAACGTGGCTAGAAAGAGGCAAGGTGAAGATTCTACTATAAATAATGATTTTAGTGCCAAAAAACTATTATAAACCCATCCACTGCGACACCCTCCATTCAAAACCTATATATCCATCCATCCCTTTCTGAAGGTCCTAAGTGCTACATTGACTCCGACAAAGGCCCCTTCATTGTTTATGTGTCCAGAGAAATACCTGATCCAGCTGCTGGTAACACAATTAGAACCATTAAGTTTTGTCAATTTCTTCATAGAAATAAGGTCAGTGATATAACGAATGATGGCATTAAGAATGTGGTCGTAATAAGATCAGTGTTCAATTCTCAAATGCTGCTGCAGCGAATTTTTTTGACCAATCCTATATTAAGTCTATGTAAGTATGTTGCGGTTATCCCAACATTTATAATTACCCGCATGGGTATTATAAGAGAAGTACCAGTAGACTTCTCCTTAGATGAACTTGTGGAATCCTTAGTTTTCCATCTGGCTAGGACAGGTTTTGAAAGCGCGAAGACTGAACAGAAAGAGTGTAAGTGAGGGAGACTACATGGATCCCGACCCAGTCGGTTGTAGTTACTTTCCGAGGTCAGAGCTGCCTGATAGGGTCTTTTCCTATCATTCCTCTCTTCCGGTTGAACCTTATAAATTCCTACTATCCAATGCCTAAACTGCTGCCGTTTTGGTCATGTTAAATCTCAATGTAGGTCTCAGCCTAGGTGTTACAGGTGTGCCCAGTCTCATTCTGGTGATTCATGTGACATTACCAAAGAAACTCTAATTGTTTGTTCTGCAATTGTAAACACTTGCCACAGATAAAGACTGTCCTGAGTATGCAAGACAGCAATCCATCAAAATTGTTATGTCACAAGAGTGCATCTCATACTTAGAAGCTTCCTCCCGTTTTCCTTCTGCCCAGCGTTCCTATGCAAATATGCAAAGGAAATGTTCTCTCCTACAATTACCATAATCCTAAGTTCCAACAAGCCCGGGTTACCCAGAATACAACAACTCCTCCAAATCATATCGCAAAAACAGTGTTCCAAACTCCCCGTCCCAGAGCTCCTCTTGCTAAAGGTTTTGATAGACAAGCTCATCAAGCCTTAATTGGTAACTGTTCCTCATCCCTTCCTAATGGTCATGCTCTCAATCAAGGTGTTGATAATCCAGCAGTTGGCAGAAAAGATCTGTAGTTGCCTTAACAGAACCTCTTGTGAGTATTATATCCACCTGTGATGAACTTCCCTTACCGTCCAACGTTGCCCAAAACTTACTAACCATCTTTAAAATCCTAAATAATGGCTCCACTGACCTTCCTGCAGTGGAATAGTAGCAGTGTTCGTGCTAAAAAACATGAATTACTGCATATTATTTCTCTGTACGATCCTGTCATTATTGCCCTCTCAGAAACATGGTCGTGCCTGATTCCCCATTCAGGGTACCAGGTTTTGCCTGTTTGAGGGAGGACAGAAATGACGGTACGGAGGTAGTGCTATCCTCATCCAGCACTCCTCTCCTATTCTCGCATTCCTCTCCCATCTCACAGTCAACAGATTAATGCTGTTGCTGTGAGTGCCTTTAATATATCCTTTTTCTGTATATATTCCTCATCCTTCCTTTTCTGTTTTCCTTGAGCTTAAGTCTATCATCACTTCGCTTCCTAGTCCAGTGCTGATCCTGGGAGATTTAACACTCATCACACTATGTGGGGGTGTTATTACTGTGACGGATTCTCTCCTTCGTTGGTGGACTTAATTGATGATGTCGACCTCTGCATCCTCAATGACGGTTCCCCCCTCGTAGGGTCAATCCTAATCAGAATCCCAGATCTGCTGTTGACCTCTCCTTGTCCTCTCCTTCACTTGCTCCCAGCTATCATGGTCTGTCCTTTCTTCCACACATGGTAGTGATCACTTTCCAATTCTTTTATCCTTAAATAATAGACTCCCTTTTATTAATAGCCCTCACCCGCTCCTAAATTCAATTTAAAAAAAGCTAATTGGTCTAAGTATGCTGACTCTGTAGATTGCATGTTGAATGATCTTCCGGAGTCCGTTAATCATGAGAATGTCATTGTTTGTTATGACCGGTTTGTCTCTGCCATCTTATCTGCAGCTGACTTAAACATTCCTAAAAACTCTCCATTCAGAAGCAGATGCCTTCCAATCCCTGGTGGGATCAGGAATGCTCTGATTCTGTCGATCGGCGAACATCTGCTGAGTGTCATACGCAGCCTGTATGACAATGGAGAATACTATGAATACAAACGCAATGATGCAAAATTTAGGAAGTTAATTGGAAAAAGAAAAAGCTTGGTTGGGTCACCTTCTGCGAGTCCCTTAATCCTCGTACCTCTTCCCATATGGTGTGGGCGAATGTTAAGAGATTTCGCCGGTCGCTCAACAGTATGCCTAGTCCAAATTCCAACAATCCATCCATATGGCTTAACAAATTTCGCTAACAAATTGGCTCCTCCCTTCGTTCCGTCTTTTGATCTATCCCCAGCTATGCCGATTGAATCCTCAGAAGAAAATGGATGCCCCTTTTCTTTTGAGGAACTCAAAAACATCTAGCGGATTTAAAAGACACTAGCCAGGTGAGGACGGTGTCCCTTACTCATTTATCAAGGAGTTAAACGACAAATCTAAGGTTTATTTTGGATGTATAAATAATATTTTCAATCTGGCAATATTCCTGATTCATGGAAATCCCAAATTATCATCCTATCCTTAAACCGGGTAAATGTTCCTCTGATCCTTCTTCCTACAGACCCATTGCCCTTGCATCAACGTTATCAAAACTGCTGAACGACTTTTAAAAAACCGTTTGGAATGGATAGTGGAAAGCAGAAATATCTTAGCTCCCTCTCAGTTTGGATTTAGAAAGGGGCTAAGTACTGCAGATAGTCTCAGCATTTATTAACTACAGATATTCGACGAGCTTTTGCCAAAGGAGAGTATTTAGTGGGTGTTTTCCTAGATGTTGCATCGGCATAGATAATGTCCTACTTTCGGTACTCAGGC
The DNA here is from genome assembly GCA_037178615.1 of Dione vanillae. Taxonomy (NCBI): domain Eukaryota; kingdom Metazoa; phylum Arthropoda; class Insecta; order Lepidoptera; family Nymphalidae; genus Dione; species Dione vanillae. Next base: position 26,993 of record JAZFAU010000952.1, read on the forward strand.
AGAAATTGCTTAAGCTGAGTTCCGCCGAGGTTGTCTCATTTCATATGTAATTTGCTAACCGATCGAACGGTATCTGTTAAACATCCGCTTCTTTTACTGTGCCCCCCAGACACGTCTGGAAAGGCCTTCCTCAGGGTTCAGCTCTTAGTCCTCTGTTGTACAACATACACACATGACCTCGAATTATCTGTTAGTAGTTTTGTTATATCCTTCAGTATGCTGATGACATCGTCCTCTATTACAGCTCAAATTCTGTAGAGGACATCACTTACCAACAACACTGCTTTACACTATCTCAACCAGTGGTTGACTGATCATGGTCTCTCGTTGTCCATTTCTACGTGCCGGTAGTAGTATTACCAAAAAAGAGCTACCCAAAAATTTTCAAATTGCTTTGATGGGATTCCCTTCAGGTCAGGAGAATGTAAGATTTTTAGGCATGATACTCGATAAGCGACTGAATGGAATTGCACACGCTGAATTTCTTAGCAAAACATGTGTGAAAAAAGGCATTAATGCTAAGAGCAGTGTCTGGTGTGTGGTGGGTGGCACACCCTTATACTCAAAAACTTCTGTACGGTGCCCTTATCCGGATATCATATTGATTATGCTTTATATGTTCTGGACCCCTTTAATAAAGTAGCCACAGAAAAGCTTAATCGGATAAAAAAAATAATTAAAACTAAAAATAAAAAAAAAAAAATAATAATAATTATATAAAAAAAAATAAACATAAAAAAATAAACATTCCAACCATAATAAAATAAAAAAAATATATTAAAAAAAGAAAAAATAAATAAATAAAAAAAATAATAATTGATAAAAAAATAATTATTAAATAAAAATAATATTCAACCTATAAAAAAAAAAAAAAAAAAAAATAAAATAAAAAAAATACAATATATAATAAAAAAAATAAAAATATTGATATACATAAAAACTTAATCTAACAAAATAAACTAAAATGAAAATTTAACAGAAAAATATAAAAAAAAAAAATAATGAAAATAAAATTAAAAATATAAAAATTATTATTTAAAAGAAAAAAAAAAATTAAAAATGATAAAAAAAATCAAAATGATAATATAAATTTACAATAAATTATTATAATAATAAAAAATAACAAAAAAAAATAAAATAATAAAGACAGTCAAAAAAATAAAAAATAAAATAATAATATAAAAATAATAATTATAATAAATAAAAAAAAAAAAAAAAGAAAAAAAAAAATAGATAAAATTAAAAAACAAAAAAATAAAAAAATAAAAAATATGAAAAAAATAAAAAAAATATAAAAAAATAATAAAATAAATTATAAAATAATAAAAATATTAATTTTAATTAAAAATACAAATTTTGTAATTTTTTAAAATTTTAATAAATAATAAAAAAAAAAAAAAATATAAAAAAACATTAAAAAATAAATAAAATAAAAAAAATAAAAAAAGGTAATGAAAATAATTGATTATATAAAATTATGAAATTATAAAATAATAAATTATTAAATATAGCTAAATAAAAATAATAAATAAAATATAAAATAAATAATATATTTTTAATATAATAAGAAATAAAAAAAATAAAATAATATAAAAAAAAAAAAATAAAAAAAAAAAAAAAAAATATTAACACATAATAAAATAAAAATTACAATAAAAAAAAATAAAAAAAATTAATATAAACTATATTTAATAAAAAATAAAATAAATTTATAAATAATATTTAAATTAATAGAATAAAATATAAATTAAAAAAATAAAAAATAAAAAATAAAAACTATAAAATTAAAATAAAAATATACAAGTGTTTATTATTTTTTTGTTTTTATTTTTCTTTTTATTTTTATTTTTGTTTTAATTTTATTTTTTTTTTTGTTTTTACCTTTCTTTTTTCTTACTTTTACAAATGCTACCGTATTATCTTAGGGGGCAAGGAAGTCTAATCCACAACGATCTCAAGTGGAGTGTTTTGGACCCACCCCTACCTATTCCGAAGGACAATACCTTGAAGATAGATTGTGGTAAATGTTAAGCTTTCTTCCCCTCCTTTGTGGCCTAAGTTAACTGAGTTAGCTGACCTCATGCCCCCCAAGTGATAAACCATTACCATTCTATTACATAGTTTCCTGGAAATTCACCAGATTACCCATCCTTGCTAGCCTTTCATTCTAATCCATTGTTTGTACAACGTCAACGCATTGGTCCATCATCCATCCGTAATAACAGATCTTGCTTGACCAAGGGAGATTCACGGTACAACACAATGATCCAAGAAGGTGTATATGAAAATTGGTCAATTCCTCTTCACATCTTTACAGATGCTCAAAGCTTTCTACGGAGAGCGGTGTGGTGAGCTTGCTGGATACCAACATTCAAAAATTATTTTACAATTAAAATGCCCTCCGAAGTCTCAGTGTTTACAGGCGAGGCTGTTTTTTTTGGCCATGTAGAGGCAGTCCTGTTCACGCCTCTGCCCCCCCCTCACAACGAAAACAGACGGTTATTTTGACTGGACTCTCTAAGTGCTTATTGGCTTTAAAGGGGTAACCCGTTCATAGTAAATTAAGATCTTCAATGTTTTAAGGAGTCGGGAAGGAATTATACTCGTGTCATCTGAAGGTTTGGAGGGTCACTCTTGTGTGGATTCAGGTCCTCTGGAATTAGTGGAATGAATCTTGCAGACTCTTGTGCAATTAGCAGGCCCAATGTGGCACTCGAGACCATTTTTCTAATTCGGCCAGGATCTGCTGGTCTCTTGCTGCTACTCACTTGGATAAGTACTGGTCCAAACAATGGGATCTATCAAAATCCCAGAAAGGTAAATTTAATATGCATTTCTCCCACTGCTATACAAAGCCGTCCCTTGGTTTTTTTCTCAAAAAATTCACTGACGCGGAAAGTTAGATCCACAATTTGCGCGCTAGACTCGGACATGCATGTACTCATGTTCACTGGCTAAGATGCAGGGTCAGGGACCACTCATTGGGAAGGGCTTAGGACGACGGCAGTTCCTTCTCATATCCTGTTTTCGGTCCTAACTTAACCGTCCTATATGAGTTCTTCCGCTCAAAGTCCATGTCCTCTTAGTGTCAGTGTTTGTTAATGTTTGTGTTTAGGCCTTTATGTCTTTTGTGTAAATATATTTAAATATAATACTAATAGAGTATAAGCTAACACCCTTGTAAAATTATCTATTTGCTAAATAATGTGTTGTATGTATAATTGTAGTTAGTTGTGATTTGGTTATAGGTGAAGGGATTTAAAAATGGATCTCTTTTATTAAAGGCATTCTCTTTGTGGTAATGCTATCTCCTTTTTTACCGTACATTCTCCTTCGATGTGTTCTCATTCAAAGTGACATTGGCGAAGTGAATGGTGGCTCAACTGGCAAGCTGAAAACGCCATTAACTAAGAGAAGAAGGAAGAAGTTTTATGAATATGTATACAATTTACAATCTTTTTTAATTTAATCTAATAATCTTAAATTTTTTAATTTAATCAATTTACAATTTTTGTGTGTTTTGTGTGATTAGCTCGTATTAGGTCTATTTTACAAAGTTTTTTATCTTTTTAAATATATATTTAAAAATATATATAAAACATTATATTTTGTAAACGCTGCGCTTACATCCCAGTACATTTCCCGTGCGTGATAGTTCTTTGAAATATTAGATAATAAATTTTCCTGAAAAAACAAAGTAACAAAATAAATAATGAAAATTTTCGATTTATCTGAAATTTCAAATTTAGATCTTATTAAATACATTTCTAGATTTATTTAAATTAAAAGGTTTGCCAACATTTGTATAAAATAAAAACTATTGGACTATGGAGCTTTCTATCTTAAAATGCACAACAAATGCATGCAAATAATTCTTAAGTAATAATAAGTATTAAGTATATGTTACATTTTGTACTGAGCTTTTCTAGTCTATATTAAAGTTTTAACAGTTGCTCTGACATCTGACTTAGAATTAAAGACGATATTTTATCACGTTTTAACTTTACGTAGAACTTATTAAAAGTTTCACCGTTCTCTTTATTTTATATGAAATATCTATTCTATGTGAAAATAAAACAATATCCAGTCTATATATTAAATTTCTTTGCTGCTTGAGACATAGGAGAACACGTGACATTTACGTGAGACACAATTGCTACTTCTTTTATAACTTTAATTCGTTTACAAAGACTACGCTTTGATTTACGTACGTAGGCAACAATACCCTGTATAGATTTTTTGTATTCATATTACCACCGCGTGAGATTTAGACGTGAGTCGGTGTAAAGCTGAAGATATAATGTAAATTAGATTGAGCCGAGATTTAGGTTCCATCGTCTACACTCCGCTGCGTAATCCATTGTTTAGACATATATTAGGTACATTGTACACGCATTGTTATTTTATCACCACACCTTATTCTAATAATTGTGATAAGAATTTTAAATGATATACACTTCTTTTTTTTAGCTTCACGCTTATCCCGCATACGAGAGGATAACTAAAACGAATTATTAATCAATAAATATTAATTAATTTTAATACTAATTTCATTGCAATAAAGAGGTCACCTCCCTAGTTATTTCTTTTGTATATATTAGAAATTTACAGCGAAATATGAAAAAGTGGTGTCACGGATTGGTGCAACTCGCATACAACGAGTAATAGTGTTTAAAAAAGTCAGCAGGTGGCTTTGATGTATGGTCGATGTGTCTGTCCCCACGTTTTTCACTATCTAAATTGTAGAATATGGTCTTAATAGAATTGCTAACATATGAAAAATATTACTGCCCGCGCGGAACGAGTTCATAGGTATACCTTCATACTTTCTGGGGAAGTTCAATGGCATTTGTTAATTTCAATTTCACTCTGATCAGTCCTATCTCTCATTTTGATATTGCAATGAAAATCATAACCCTTTCGCGGATATACATTGTACTAAACGAACATATTCTCATTAAAAAATTCCGGCCTATCGTCTGAATATTGGTAAATTTTTAAATGAATAAACAATACTATTGATTATTCAAATAAATACATACACTAGAAATATAAACTTGTTGCTTGAAATTCGATGCCATTTTTTAGTTTCATAATGATTTCTTTTGTAGTATTAATAGACGACTGTCGTGGATTAGAGGCCTATTGATTTTGATATAATAATATTTTTTCGCTCTAGGCAAAATATACGCTCTAGGCAGTGCAAGGCCAATTTAAATGTTAGAGCTGTGTGATAAATATGGGGACTCCTTTCCAATGTACAGACGGAACAATTCAATATATAGAATTACGCTGTATTAAGCAGCTTTGTTGTAAACTGTAGTATCAATAATTTCGATTGTAGTATCAATAATTTCGATTGTAGCGTCAATAACGTATCGGTAAATATTGAGTTTTGATATATTAATGTGAATTTTTCTATTTATAGTTGGGTTTTTTATGTCGATATTTTATTAAGAAGTTAAGTATAAGATATATGGGGTTTTCGTTTGAAAAGAGTTTTTATAACAATAATCTTTATAAACAGTAATACAC